>JAPQWV010003371.1:0-42335 GCA_027422505.1 Craterostigma plantagineum
CTAACGTCGATGTGACAGTAGAGGTTCCGAGATGGTGGGTGGAGACAGTGTGGAGGTGTGTGGTCCCGAAATGCACCAAACAAGGAATCAAAGAAGCTAGATGGAATGAAAGGGAGAATTTCTCACCTGTAGTGTGTGTTTAGTGTTGTGAAAACGAATTTAGCTTTTTGATCTTTGATTACCTTTCAAAGTGAGTTGGTAAAACCTTATATATACCACATTAACCCTAGGTATATTAAGGCCCAATCACTAATAATAAAATATTACAATCTTGTCCAAAGCCCAAGCTAAAGATAATACATAATAAGTCTCAAGACTAAACTATTGACACAACAAATTAAATATCCTAACAATCTCCCCCTTTGTGTCATTGTTGGGAGTCTTGAATCTTGGGCGTTGGGATGGTGGATTAGCGTGTGAGTGTTTCGCGAAGCCCTAGCTGAACTCGAAGGCGCGGAGATTCCTTCGAAGAACCATTCTGTCAGCAATAGCGTCAATGAGCTTCGCGAACTTGGATCGGCAGAGGGGATCTTCTTCCGAAAGGATGCGGCAAATTCTCATGAGTTTGTCTTGGATGATTGTGAGCGTCCCATCTGAGAATTTTGCCACCTCGGAGCAGCGCAGGAGCCTCATCTTTCCTTTGTAGTTCGAGTAGGCGACCGCCGGATCATCTCCGTCGATCACATCGCCCTCTCGATAGTCGTCTGCATTCTTGAAAGATGGGCGCGTCAAGTTCACCTTCTTGAGATTATGTTCCACCGCCATCTGCAGATCGTGGGTGGCGTAGAAATGACCTGTCGGAGCATGTGGCGCTTGATGGCCACATATCCCATGGTGACCGGTTCAGCACGTACGAGATGTCCAGAGCTTCTGGGGACGAGTCTGAACTGCTTCAGGGATTCCAGCATGCTGTATAGGTCACCCAGGCGCAGAAATTTGAAGTCCGCTCACTGACTTCACTGTAGCTCTCATCCTGCCTCATTACTGTGAAGACTGGGTAGTGGACAGGTCCTTTCGACTCGTGGCGGAGGTCAGTGACTTTGCAGATGGGGGGGCCCGATTCATTTCCTGAGTGATGGTTTCCTCGTCGGACAGCGTCCTATCTGTGCATTTGTGGCACAGAAGGCTCCATCGATAGAGTTGCTTCTTTCTCTCGCTCCAACTTTGGATGTTCATCAGCTCATACTCGTCGAAGGTGGTAACGATCTTTTCCTTGCGCCGCCAGATCCTCTTCCTGATCTCTTCTGAATGGCGCGGTGATCTTTTTATTTTCCCACGGTGCTTCCGGTATATCCACCGTGGGCACATCTGTTTGAGCAGCAGGAGCCTCAGTTTGCTGCGCTTGGAACTGAAGGATGTTCTCGAGCTCGGCCGGTTCCGCGTCGTACTCCTCTCCGTTCTCGTCGTCTGCGGTGTTGATCAGCGTGAGCGAGGCTTCCTTTAGCAGACGTCGAGCGTTTTCACCAACTTCCTGGCTGCTACTGCGTCGGCGGGTGTGTACAGCCATTCATCGTTGAAGATGTAGGCCTCAATCTCATTTTGTGCGCAGTAGTAGACGTCCTCGACAGCCAGGTTGGGGTCGATGTCGAGAGGGGTGTGGCTATGTGATGGCGAGGGTGTTGCTTCGAAGGAGTTTGTGGATTGTGGGGATGGTTGTGGTGGAGATTCAGGTGGTTCGGTTGAGGTGATGGTTTTGGCAAGGATGATTTGGGTGACGGGCGGCGTAGATGTGGTGGTGGCCTCTAGCGTCGATGTGACAGCTAGAGGCTCCGAGGTGGTGGGTGGAGATGATGTTGAGGTGGTCTCTAACGTCGATGTGACGATTAGAGCTTCGGAGACGGTAGTGGGTGGTGGTGAGGGTGATTTGGCTAGTGACTCAGGGTGAACAGGGTGGGATTTTTGGCTAGTGGGTTGTGAGGTTTCTGGTGCGGACGTCGTTTCAGGTCCAGAGGAGGAGGGCGGCGTCGATTGCATGAATCCTTGTGAGCTCAGCTGCCTATTCTCCCCCTCGCGGCGATCTTGATCATCATCTTGATCGTCGCGTCTGGTCCTGCTAGTCTCGCCTTGAGTGCGGCAAGACAGTGGTTGTGTCATGATCTTCTTCATCTGCTGTTCCTCCTCGTCGAGTTCTGTCATGGACTCGAATCTTGCTCTGAGGATGTAGAATAGTTCCTTGGCAGAGATGGAGGAGAGAAGATCATCGGCGTCCGTGTGTTGCATGGGTGGTGGCGTCTCCGGGGCCACACCTTTGCCTTTGTCGACGGTGGACGCTTCGAGACGCGCGTAGACTTTATCTAAAATTGACGCCTCAAGAGTCTTTGCAAACTCTTGAAGACGCGTCTCTAGCGCGGTCTCGGTGACGAAGTGGGGTAAATCTAACAAGTTGGAGTCACGAAGAACTCCAACTGACACCGACTCGGTGAATATCGCCGATCGGCCGCCCGTTTGCACGGGACTGGAAAAGACGGGGTCACTCAGACTTCCCGTTAGCATCATCGATGAGACAGACTCAATCGAATGATGGCCTAGACTCACGGTTGTTGTGATGTTGGCCGTGCTAGGTCTTCCGCTCTCAGTCACAGAGACATCACCGAGCGTTCTGACAGAGTCACGAAGACTCTGTGGTGCGGTAAGAGGTGTATGTGTCCTAGAAACGGAAGGAATTATGGGGAGTGAGGGCACTAGACTCGATGTGCATGAAAAGGATGCAGTCTGAGGCGAGGGACTGCTTGTTTCAACATCGATCATCTCCAAGTGGGATGTCGATGGTATACGTGGCTCCTCGTGGAATGAAATACCTTCCTGTAGAGAGGAAGATAAGTGGGTTGGTGGGGTTGTTTGCGTGGTTGAGCCAGATGCCACGACTTCTACTCGGGAGGTGAACACATCACCTCCTGTACCTATTGGTTCGGCTCGGCTTATTTGTGGCGGAGGAGGTCGATCGTGTTTTTGTTTCGATCGACGCTCCGTGGGGCGGCTTACGTCATCCTCACGCGACCGTTTTTTTCGGAACGCGGGTGGAGGAGGATGCGGCGCGACCAGAAGACTTTTTGGAGGTGGTGGGAGGGGTGTGGCTGGTCCGGGGATAGGAGCAGTGGGGTTGATCTGCGCCATAGGGACAGTGGAGAGGGGTCGGGGGCTCTCGCGGAACGCGGCGGTTGTGGCCGGTATTCTTGGACGTGTGGGTTGGTTAGGTCGGCGTAGGCGAGCACGTCGTCCGGGATCACCATTGCGTGTCGATCCTTCGCCGGTGTGTTCTTCTTGGCGAACTTCTCGACAGTTGGTATCTGAAAATGTTCTGCTGCCGGACGGATGCGGATGTTGGTTGAGTGTAGGCGGAAGTGCTTTATTAGAGCTGGGAGCCATCGCATGTACGGGACGAACCGGTTCGTGACTCCCTTGGCGATTTCCCGGTCACGTCTCTGGATCATTGAGACTAGGTCCACCCAGATGATGTCGGCGTAGTTGTACTTGCGGTTGTGAGCGATGCCGGTCATGATTGTGAGGATTTGAATGTTGCCGCGATCCTGACCAGCATGCTTTCCAGACATGCACTTGTTCACCAGCAGGTACAGTGTCCGCCAGGGTTGTGGTAGGTTGCGGGTTGTGACTTCACTGAGGACAAGTGGGCCTTTCTTCTTCTTGGCATCTGGTTGATAGCCCAGTCTGTCGATGTCTTCAATGAGTTGGTCGTGAGTGGGTGGTGGATCGTATGGTGAGTAGACGGGAGTTGAAGAACTTCTTGGAGTATTCTGGGAGTGAGGACGACGGTTTCTTGATCGATTTGAGCGGATAGGGTCTTGGCAAGACGTAGTGGTCCAGCTATTTGTAGCGTATGCCAGAATTGTTGAAGGTACACCTGAGCTTCTGGTTCGCCATGAGTGAGGGCGTGGCGAAGTGGGTGTCCTTTGAGAATCTCTATAATTACAGGGGCATCGCACCGAAAACTGTCCAAGTCCACCTTGTAGTTGTTGGGTACCAGGGCCGCCCATTGACTTAGTGAAAAAATCTCCTCCGGTGGTGGGACATAGGTACGCGCATGGAGTTCGATGCGAGTGACCTCTCTTTGGATTGCAGCCTGCTCAAGTGCCTCGAGTGTACTTTGGTCTTTGTCCGTCATTTCTGTGCTTGACAATAATTATGAGATGATTAGTGTTACGAGAATGACAGAACTAGACATAGAATTGCCCAAAATTATATATAGGAAAAAATTCACATATTAGCTAATATAGGGTCCCTTTGACATAGTTGTTAAGATTTGAAATTTGAAAATTTTCGCATTTTGTTGAAAATTTAGTAAGTATGAAAATTTTTGCAAGTTAAGAGGTCTCGCACATTGTAAAAACTTCTTCGCGTGCAATGATAAAAAAAAATCGCAACTTATCATACATAGAAATTTTTCTCAAGTTTCAAGAAATTTCGCACTCAAGTCACAAAAATCTCGCACGGTAAGACATTTTTCTCATGTTTCAAAATTTCGCACTCAGCCACAAAAAAATCGCACGTTAAGAAATTTTCTCATGTTGAAGTAATTTCGCATTCAGATAGAATTTTCGCATGTAATTGAAAATTTCGCAGATTATAACTCATGAACACGGTGAGAGAAATTTTCGCAGATTGAATGAAATTTCGCAAATATGAGCACATAGACAAGTCATGAGAAATTTTCGCAAGTGTTAGTTCATAGAAATTTTCTCATGAAAGGAAAATTTTCGCAAGTGGTCGCATATAATGAGAATTGTCGCAAGTCTTGTAAATCACGTATTGAGGGTAAATTTTCGCATGTAAACCCAATTTTCGCACGTTAAGGAATTCTCACGTTTCAAAATTTCGCACTCAGCATATAATGAAAATTTCGCGGATTGAAAAATCTTTGTGGATTGAGAAATTTTTGTTCACTGTAGATGCGAGTATATGAGATTTTCGCGGGTTGAAACTCTTCGTGGATTGAGAAAAATTTTTGTTCACTGTAGATGCGAGAAAAGTGAAGATGCGAGAAAAATGTATAATGAGGTGAAGTGCAAAAATTTCGCGGGGCTTCACATGCTGTAGCAGTGAAGTTTTAACAAATGTAAATTCTCATACGAAAGTTGCTCAGATAAAATTTCGCGGGGCTACACTCACTGTAGCACAGAATTTTTCTCGGGTACATTAAAATTTCGCGGGCTACACTCACTGTAGTGCAAGAATTTTAAAATTTTGCGGGGCTACACTCACAGTGGTGCAAGAATTTTAAAAATTTCGCGGGGCAACACTTACAGTAGTGCAAGAATTTTCTTGGGTAAGTTAAAAATTTCGCGGAGCTCATCTCACTGTAGCAGCGAATTTTAACATTTAAAGCAAATTTTTGAGAAAATTTCGCGGTGAAGAACACAGTTGAAAGCAGCGAAGCGACGTAATGAATTTTACCCCTAGACCTATTCAAATCTTAACCAAAATGCTGTAATCTGGGCTCAATCGATTCGTAATTGAATGGGTAATGCATATTTGGGGATATTAAACAAAGAGAACCTAGCATACATGCGATTCAGAGCCGAGAAAATATAAACCCTAACTTAGCAGTTTTAATAAAATGGGCAAAACACGGTAAAATCGAACAGAAATTGGGTTATTTAAGACGTATTCATACCGAAAAGCTGATTTGCGATGATTGAATTAGCAGGAAATGAAGTTTGAATGCAGATTTGACGAAGACGACGATGCGAGGTGTTGCGAATTTTTTGACAGAGGGGTTGCGAATTTTTTACAGAGAGGTTGCGAATTTTTTTTTTTTTTTTTTTTTTTTTCTCGGGATCTTTAGGATAATGAAAAAAATGTTAAGGGTTTTGGGGTTTTACGATTGGAGAGACTGTATATGCGAATTTTTGAGTAAATGGGCCGAAAATTCGCGGGCTTGGTCAAAACCTTAAGTTAGCTGAATTTCGCGGTCTTGGACCCAATTTTGACCCTTTTTGACCAGAAATTAGAAATTCAACCCAAAATATTTTAATTGGTTCGATTTTGACACAGTTTGACCAAACTTTTAAAATTTCAACCCTCTTTTTTTTTTTTTTTTAAATAATAAAAATAAGAAGCTCCCCCTTAATCGCAAAACTCCCCGTTTTAAATAATGAAATATCAGACGCTCCCCCTTAATTGAAAAATTCCCGTTTTAAATAACGAAATATCAAAGACTCCCCCTAATCGAAAAACTCCCCTCAAAAGACATAATCCAGACGACACATAGAAAATGTAGTGAAGTGGAAAGGAAATATGTACACTTGATCAAAGTTCATGTAGAGACGATTGATCACAACTGAATATTCAACATGCCCAACATAGTCACTAGGTGTTGGAATCGTTTGACATCCAACGGTTTTGTGAAAATGTCGGCCATTGATCTTCGGTTGTGACGTAGTGCAATTCAATTGTCCCTTGTTCTACATGTTCTTTGATGAAGTGGTGACGAATATCTATGTGTTTTGTTCTAGAGTGATGTACCGGATTACTCGTCATCGCAATAGCACTTTTTGAGTCACAATAAATGGGAATTTTATCAACGTGAATATTAAAATCTCGTAGTTGGGTTCTCATCCACAAAAGCTGTGAGCAACAACTAGCGGCGGCGACATATTCTGCCTCCGTTGACGAAGTTGAGACACAGTTTTGTTTCGAGACGACCAACTTACGAGTTTACCGCCCAAGAAGTGTGCAGCTCCAGAGGTGCTTTTTCTGTCCATCTTGCATCCTGCATAATCCGAGTCAGAGAATCCAGCCAGTTTGAAGTCCGATAGAGTGGGGTACCACAAGCCCAGATTGGGTGTTCCTTTGAGATAGCGGAGAATCCTTTTGACAGCAGTGAGGTGGGATTCCTTTGGTGTTGCCTGAAAACGAGCGCAAATTCCTGTCGAGAGAACGATATCCGGTCGACTAGCAGTGAGGTACAGAAGAGAGCCTATTATCCCTCGATAGACGGTTTGGTCAACGGGAACACCAGATGGGTCTGCGTCGGGTCGGCCAGAGGGTGACATAGGTGTAGCAGCAGTCTTAGCATCCTTCATTCCATACTTCTCGAGGATTTCATGGATGTATTTGGACTGATTGATGAAGATTCCGTTGGGGAGTTGCTTTACTTGAAGACCAAGAAAGAAATTTAGTTCGCCCATCATACTCATTTCAAATTTCTCTTTCATCAATTCTGCGAACTCTTCGCACAGTTGAGGTTCAGTCGATCCAAAAATGATGTCATCGACATAAATTTGTACAATCATGATGTCCGGGCCACTCCGCTTAGTGAAGAGAGTTGTATCCAGAGATCCTTTCTTGAATCCAGACTGAACAAGGAAGTCTGAAAGGACGTCATACCAAGCTCGGGGAGCCTGTTTTAGTCCGTAGAGGGCCTTGTAGAGACGATATACGTGATGAGGAAACTCTTCGCTCAAGAACCCTTCAGGTTGATCAACGTACACTTCTTCTTTGAGAAATCCATTCAGAAATGCAGTCTTCACGTCCATTTGGTAGACTTTGAAGTTCTTGTGAGCAGCAAAAGCAAGGAACATTCGTATGGCTTCGATCCTGGCAACTGGGGCGAAAGTTTCATCGTAGTCGATGCCTTCTTGTTGATTGTACCCCTTAGCCACAAGTCTTGCTTTATTGCGAATAACAACACCATCTTCATCCTTTTTGTTCTTAAAGATCCATTTTGTGCCGATAATGGATCTATTGTGAGGTCGTGGTACGAGTTCCCAGACCTGCAATCGTTCAAACTGATTTATTTCCTCCTGCATTGCAATCAGCCAATCAGGATCGTTGAGAGCTTCAGCTACTCGTGATGGTTCGACTTGACTGAGGTAGCAAGCAAACAAGCTTTCATTCATCGTAGCCGAACGTGTTGAAACACCGGATGTGGGATCCCCAATAATCTGATCGGTAGGGTGAGAGCGAGCCCAAAGTGGCACATTGGTTTGTGAGGAGCTGGCCGCATTAGTGTCTACTTGAAGCTCATTAGATTGGGGCTCGGTGTCTGAAGAAGAGATCTCAATCGTATTGAATGGAGAGGGTTCTGCATCAGAATCAGCAATATTCCCCGGGTTGGGTAATATGTCGTCTTCATTGAGATTGAGAGCATCCAGGTTTGGAGGGACGACGTTATTGCCGGTAGCTGGTGGTGTATGTGGAGTGGGTGCAGAGGTAGGTTGAGTGGTGGCGACGGGAGTCTTGTGAACTGGGTAGAAGTACTCGAAGAGCAGATCGAGATCCAGTTCGCCACAATTGCCCTTAGATGAGGACGTTCCCGCCGTTGAAGATTGACCTTTTGTCAATGTCTGTAGAAGACCTGGTTCTGGACTGATATGGCCAGAAGCTATGAGATCGCCTTCGCTTTCGTCAAAAGAGACATTCGTGCTTTCTATTACTGACCGTTTCTCCTTAAGATAGACTCTGTATGCCTTTGAATTTAGTGAATATCCAACAAAGATGCCTTCAAGAGCTTTTGGATCAAGCTTCCCAAGATGTTGGCGATCATTGGCCACAAAACATCGGCAACCGAAGACCCTTAGATAAGATATATCGGGAATACGACGGTTATTCAGCATCTCGTATGGGGTGCGGTTGAATCTCTTGTGAATGGAAGCCGGTTCTGTGTGTAGCAAGCCGTTTGTATAGCTTCACCCCAAAGAGAATGAGGAAGTCCGGATTGGATGAGAAGAGTCCTTGCAGCTTCAACTAGTGTCCTGTTCTTGCGCTCAACGACACCATTCTGTTCCGGTGTCTTCACAGCTGAGAACTGCTGAGTGATGCCCTGACTGGCATAGAAATCACTGAGCTTTTTGTTCTTAAACTCAGTTCCGTTGTCACTTCTGATAATCCGAACCTTCTGTTGATGGAGTGTTTGGGATGTAACAACAAACTCAATGATTATATCAGGAACTTCATCCTTTGTACGAATGAGTTTCGTCCACGTGTAGCGTGAAAAATCGTCGACTATCACCAGAATATACCGTCTTCCTCCGAGTGTGGCCGTAGGCATTGGGCCACATAGATCCATATGTAAGAGTTCGAGGATGAGCTTAGAGGACGGTGTTTCCTTAGAGACATGGGACGAGCGCTTCATCTTCCCCAATTCACAGGCAGAGCAGAGGTGTTCCTTATGATATGTCAGTTGGGGTAGACCGTTGACGAGTTTATTCTGACGCAGTTTGTTGATGGTCTTGAAGTTGAGATGTGAAAGACGACGGTGCCACAAATCGTTCAACTTGGGTGCGGCTCGAGAGAGAAGGCATACTGGTCGAGAGGTCGTGAGGTTGAGCACGTAAAGGTGAGACGTGCGCGTTCCAGAAAGAAGAGATTGTCCTGAGGCATTCATAATGCTGCAGATGTCAGATTCGAAGAGAACCTTGTATCCTTTGTCGCAGAATCGACCAATGCTGAAGAGATTGTAGCTCAAACCCTCGACATAGGAGATGCCCTTGATTGTCAGTTTATCGTGCACGAGATCGCCAGTTCCTAGAATTGGCGCCATTTGACCGTTTCCGAAGGAGACCCTTCCGAGATAGCGCTCGGAGAAGTTGCTCAACAGCTCCATATTCCCTGTCATGTGTGTGGAGCAACCCGAGTCTAGATACCACACATGACAGACCTGCAATTATCAGCAAACGTTGGATCCCCGTATTCGGACGGGGCTTTCTTGTGATACAAGTAAAGTTTTCATGCGCTTAAAGGGAAATGTGGTTTCTAAATCAGATTGCGTCGATTCTAATTTAGCTTTCCCTTTGTCCTTTGTTTGATTAGGCGGGATTATGGTTTTTCTAACCCATATTTTCCTAACTTGTGCTTGCATGTATGGTGCCTTATACATGAAATGGTGTGTGGAATGTGGTTGTTGTTTTCGCGCTTCGGTTTTGGTCGCCTTTGGTTTGCGAGTAGTAGGTGAGTTTGCGTTGACGGCGAGAGGCGTTTTCGCTTAACCTTAGGTTTAGGCGAGATGGGCGAATTCAAGGACGTCGTAGATGAACTTCGCTTGCGTGGTCGGAGTGTTGCGTGTTCATGTGTTTCGTATTCATGGAAGCGTGGAAGAACAAATTCATTGCAGCAGCACATAGACATAAGCTTGGCAAAAGAGAGATGAGTTTTGGCAACATAATTGTCTACGACCTTAGGACATTGGGATTCAGTACATAGAGAGGAAGAATGAATATAGGATGGTCTTTTCTTCTTGTCATCGAAGAGCGGATTCCCCTTTATCTGGTACGAACTCCCTTCCAGAGACGTCGAACTCACATTCCCTGTATCCATAAGAATACTAGAGTTAGTGTTAGAACATATGTCGGCTTCAGGAGTCATCTTCGCCGTCCTCTTACATTTACATGTTTGAGAATCGGGTACTTGACTTGACGTAGAAGGTTCGTTCGTATTACGAGATTGTTCTAGGGTAAAGATTTTATAAAGTAGATCTTCTCGCTCTTTTGCAAAGGCGTTTCGCTCTACTTCTATGGTTCGTTCTAGTTCTGCTATGACCAGAAGTTTCTCTGGGACATAGAAGCGAGAAAGTGCTTCTCGGAGAGCGATTTCCTGTTCTTCGGTTGGGAACTGAGATTTGATGTCTTCAGATAGTGAGGGCTTTCTAGTCTTATCATTAGCATTCAGTTCTGTGTAATCGTATGCGATCTCTGCCCAAAGTATGTTCTGTTTCCTCTTTTCTTCTGACAGCATGGTGGAGGAGGATCTTACAAAAGGCATGAGCTGAGAGGGAGTCCCTGTCCTTGTTTTTAGGAATGCTGTACTGTACATGTTATACCTTTTGACAATTAGCGGCGTTGGATCGCAGTTGGTGGCCAGTCCGATTCCCATCCGGGCGTTGTAGAATTCTGTTTCAGCTGGTTGGTTCAATAGACACAAGATGTTTGCTGCCTTTTTCCTAAGGTGAAGTTGCTCTTCAAGTTCTTTCACCTTGCGGTATAGCCTAACTCTTTCCTTTGTGAGCAGTTCGTATTGGGCGGCCGTCAGGAGGCGAGAAGTTTCACATGAACTAATGGCTAGTGTAGTTTCCTTAAGCTTAGTCTCACTTTGTTTGTTCTTACTTTGCAGACGTTTGACTAACGCTTCAGAGGCTTTTAGACGTTCGTTTGCGCAGGCAAGTTCTTCTACTTTTAGACTAAGTAGGGCATAATTGTTTTCAAATTTTAGCCTAAGTTCATCATAATCCCTAGCGTCTACTGTGGGTTTCTTAATGGCGTGTCGGTGATTAAACACATCATCAAGTTGTGAGATTCGTACCTCAGACTCAGCGCTGGTAGGAGTCTTAGCTGGGTTTTCACCGGTGTGACCCATCTCCTCGTCCTCGTCATGTTCGACCAGCCTTGCCATGCAGCAATCTTCATCCTTAGGCTCCTCGTCTTCTGAGGTGTCATTCACCCATTCAGCTTCTTCAGTGAGTAGGGCTTTCCCACTTTCCATCTTGCGGGTCATTCTGGCCTTTCGGTCATAGTACCGGAGTCCTTCACGCGTGGGGCGTGGCATTCTTTGGCAAAGTGGCCTGGCTTTCCACACCAAAAGCACTTCACAGACTTTTGAGGTGCGGAGTCCTCTGCTTTCTTTGTTGGCTTAGTGTCCTCCGTGGGAGTCGTCTTTTTGGTGCCGCTATAGGTTCTTTGGCGATTGGAGGAGGATGAGGATTTTTTCCCGATCTTCTTTGAGACCAACTTGGTGAGCATTGCCAGTTGCTTGCGTATATCACGAACATCTTCATCTGATTCTGTATCGGCTTCGGATCCTGAAGAGTTGTCAGATACAACAGCTGGTAGCTTCCCTTTGTTCTGTTTGGTCTTAATGGTGAAAGATCGTTCATTGGTTTTGTTCGAGAGGAGTGCCAGTGGGTCGACTCGAGTGTTGGTGGACTGAGGTTGCACGTAAGGAGCATAGGCAGACAGACTGTCATAAAGAGCATGGATGGAAGTGTTGGAGAGGTCCTTACTTTGAATCATCATCACGATTGCATTGCCCCAATGTGGTTTGAGGCTACCAAGGAAGCGGTTGTTGATATCGAATTTGTCCCTCGAGATCCTGGCTTTCTTGAGTTCATTGATGACCTTCAAGTATCGGAGGTATGTGTCACGCAGTTCCTCCCCTTCATAGGCCTGAAAGTGTTCGTACTGTGAGAGACATGCTGATTTCCTCCCCTGAGCACTTTCAGTTGTGCCTGCCATAATTTCTGCAAGTTCATCCCATATTTCCTTAGCAGTTGTGCAACACTCAACGTGACCATAGACCTCGTTTCCTAAAGCCTGGAAGAGGTATCCTTTGGCAGTCTCGTCGGCCTGTTCGCGAGCCAGTTCATCCTCATTGATGGGACCTCTAGGAGTGCGGCGTTCATCCATGGGAGGATTTGCATTTGGCTGTGCAGGGACGATTGTCCAGAACTGGGCTGGGCCATTGAAGATGGAGTCCAAAAGGTATTGAGAGAGTGGTGCGCCTTTGTTCCTGATGAACGTGAGGAAGCGGTTTGTCCATATGCTGTAGTCGCCTTGTCGCAGCATCGGAGGCCTGGTGTCGGAGCCCACTATGGAGATGTCATTCGTGGTAGACATGGTTGGTGCAGTCGAATCGTCCGTGGTTTTGATCCTTTTAGATAAGAAAGTTAGTAACGAACGAGATGAGAAAGATGAGTTTAACGAGCAGAGTTTGTGAAAAATTGTTCAAAGAATTTCTTAGAACTACGTGAGCGTGTGTGATGGTCGATAATGTATGAACGAGAAATATATCTTGAAATTAGGGGAAGTCTTAGAAATTTTAAATCGAGACTTGTGGGGCGAATTTCAACACGAGAAATATTTGGACATGAGAGTAAAATTTTGGACCCGAGAAATTTTGATGATGAGAAAAATTGGTATATGCGAAAAAAATTTTGTACCCGAGAAATAAAGCTGACTCTAAAATTTAACACATCAGAAAAATTCGTATATTGTGTAGGTGCGAAATTTTCAGCTAAACATGTGATCGTATGAGGAATTACCCAAGAAATTATGTTTTGAGAAATTTCGGTGTTTGAGAGTTTTAAAGACTTCTCGGATTTGAAAGAGACGTGGATAAATTTTCTCCACTTTGAAAATTTCTCGGATTGAAAACTTTCGTGAATTTCAAAACTTTCTCAGTCAAAGAAAAAGAATTCTCAGGTGTAAGGTTTCAAAAATTCTCGGCTTTGAAAAACTTTCTCGGGTGTAAAGATTTTCGTGACTTTCAAAAATTTCTCGGCCTTAAAAATTTCTCGGATGTAAAAATTTTCTCTGAGTTTAAAAACTTTCGCGGTCTTGAGACAAATATCTCGGATGTAAAATTTGTCAGAAAGTTCTCGGCTGAAAAAAAATTCGCGGCTTTGAAAGATTCGCGGGATAAGCTTTCTAGGATATGGATTTTCTGAAAATTCTCGGCTTAGTAAAATTTCTCAGATTTTTGAAAATTTCGCGGCTCGAGAAAAAAAAAATTCTTGGAAAAAAACTTTCTCGTGTATAAAGTTTCTCTGATTTTAAAGAGTATGGACTTGAGAAAGATTTGATCTTAGAGAAATTTTCGCGGTTTTTGGAAATTCTCGGATTTATAGAGTATGAAGTTGAGAACAGAAAATTTGGCCTAAGGAAAAAAATTTCGCGGAGTTAAACTTTCTCGGATTTTGGGCATAGGTCATTGAGAAAAAATACAGTGAAAGTGAGTTTTTCGCGGTTTGAAAATTCGCGGATTTTGAAGATTCTCGGGATCGACTTTCTCGGACGTGGAAAATTCGCGGACTTGAACGATCAAGCTCAAAGTTTCGCGGTCAAGAACACGTTAGTACTGTTCCATTGCTTTTCACGCGATTTCCCAGAAAAACGTCCCGTTCTTGCTCAAATCTCAACCAAAATCGCTGAAACTTGTTCCTAAACTTCAGAAATTCTTCCCTAAACACATAATCGACCGATTTGTGAACTAAAAACAACAAAAAAGGGTCAAATCGACCAAAAACAGAGAATGGCCGAAATGTCCTTTTCTGAAAAATTTCTGCTTAAATCTCGCTCAAAACTCGTTAAAACTGATCCAAAAGTGTTCTAAAAACATTTTTAGGCATATACTTGATCTGGGGGAGGGTTTTAAACACAAAAACGAAGCATCAAAAGCCCCAAACCAAGCTCAAAGTGCCGAAATCTATTTTTTGCTCAAAAACACCTTTGATCTTGCTTGGAATCGAACGAAACTGGATTCAAATCAATGAAGATCGATCCACGTTTGCTCTGATACCACTTGTTGGTCCCGAAATGCACCAAACAAGGAATCAAAGAAGCTAGATGGAATGAAAAGGGAGAATTTCTCACCTTGTAGTGTGTGTAGTGTGTGAAAACGAATTTTAGCTTTTTGATCTTTGATTATCTTTCAAAGTGAGTTGGTAAAACCTTATATACCACATTAACCCTAGGTATATTAAGGCCCAATCACTAATAATAAAATAATTACAATCTAGTCCAAAGCCCAAGCTAAAGATAATTACATAATAAGTCTCAAGACTTAAACTATTGACACAACAAATTAAATATCCTAACAACATTTTAAGAATAGATCCAGAAAATCAGACATTCCTAAAATAATTTATCGGTTGAAAAAGAAATCTCAAGGTAGGATAATTATGAATTTCTTCCTAATAAAATCACACTTTAAGATAAGATCTAAAGGATCCGAAATTCCTAAAATAACTGCGCGACTGGAATGATATCTCTATGAAGTTCTTCCTAAAATGTCGCACTCACATCCTAAGGTGAGATTTGGAGATTCAAGATTCCTAAAATAGCATTGGTGACTAAAAGAACTACCTTATGCTGGAATTCACTATGAATCTTTTCCTAAAATACTAAAGTGACACTTATTGATAAGGACAAAAAGATCCGAAAATAGTCGACGGCCGAAAGAATGTCCTGGATTAAACGAATTTCTACCTAAAATAGAATGATCTAGAGCAAATAGCATAATTAGGCAGATTTACTAACCTTATTTAGCTCGATGATTCCCAATCGATCACGGATGTCGCAGAATCTTGCCTCTATTAGGGGTTTAGTGAAGATATCAGCGAGCTGATCTTAGTAATTCCACACTAATATTCCCCTTCTGAACATGGTCTCGTATAAAATGATGTTTAACCTCAATATGCTTAGTACGAGAATGATGCACGAGATTCTTAGTAATACTAATGGCACTAGTGCTATCACACAGAATAGGAATTTTGTCATAACTTAACCCGAAATCACTAAGGGTTTGTTTCATCCAAAGAACTTGTTGACAACAATTTCCTAAGGCCATATATTCAGCTTCGGTTGTGGAGAGGGCGACAACATTTGCTTTCTACCAGACCAAGTTACCAAGGAATTCCCAAGTAATTGGCAAGTTCCACTGGTACTTTTCCTATCTTCCCTACAGCCGGCATAGTCGGCGTCGGAATATCCCATTAATGGGAAATCATCCGTATAGGAGTACCACATACCAAAACTGACAGTACCCTTGATATATCTAAGTATCCGCTTGACTGCGGTCAAGTGAGATTCCTTAGGGTCAGACTGATATCTCGACCACATACCGACAGCAAACATGATATCAGGGCGACTAGCAGTTAAATAAAGAAGGCTTCCGATCATACCTCGATATTGTGTTTTATCAACAGGTGTACCTGATTCGTCAGTGTGTATTTTGGGTGGTCTGATGCATAGGGGTGGAAATCGCTTTGGAATCACTCATCCCGAATTTAGTCAGTAATTCCTTGCTGTATTTCGTCTGGGATATGAAGGTCCATTGCCAAGCTGCTTTATTTGCAACCCGAGGAAGTAGTTCAGCTCACCCATTAAGCTCATCTCAAATTCCTTCTGCATAGACTTAGAAAATTCCTCGCAGAGAAGGATATTAGTACTTCCAAATATGATATCATCAACGTAAATTTGGACCAGTATCATGTGATCACCTTCATACTTAATAAACAGCGTGTTATCAATAGTTCCAGTCGAAAATCCTATGTCAATCAGAAACTTACTAAGCCTTTCATACCATGCCCTAGGAGCCTGCTTTAAACCATATAATGCTTTATTTAATTTAAAAACATGATTTGGAAAATCTTTCCTAGCAAAGCCCGGTGGTTGTTCTACGCAAACCTCCTCATTTGTAAAACCATTTAAAAATGCACTTTTTACGTCCATTTGAAAAAGTTTAAAACGTTTAAAACATGCATATGCAAGTAAGACACGTATAGATTCTAATCTAGCTACCGGTGCAAAAGTTTCATCGAAATCAATACCTTCCTCCTGGGAATAACCTTTTGCAACTAACCTCGCTTTGTTTCTTGTGACATTACCGTGTTCGTCGAGTTTGTTGCGGAAGACCCATTTGGTTCCTATGATGGATTTATCGTCTGGTCTTTTTACGAGTGTCCACACTTCGCTCTTTTCGAACTGAGATAACTCATCTTCCATGGCAGAGACCCAAGATATATCTTCCAGAGCTTCATGGACTGTCTTTGGTTCCATCATTGAGAGCAGTACATCATGAGATTCCTCCGTATCTTGATTTCGTACAGTTGCTCGAGTTTTGATTCCAGATCTGATATTTCCTATCACTTGATCTGTTGGATGACTGGAAGCGTGTTTCCATTTTATGCATTGCTGCTTATTAACTTCTGGTTCCAGTGTCTCAATATTTTCGTCTTTTGGAATATCTTCCTCACTGTCTTTAGTTTCCTGCAATACTGCACACGGAAAATCTATATCTTCCTCATCAGTAGCATCTGCTTTAGGTATCTCATCGAAAGTAACATGTATAGATTCCTGGACAGTCTGTTTCCTCTTATTATAAACACGATATGCCTTAGACTGAAGGCTGTAACCAAGGAATATTCCTTCATCTACCTTAGAGTCAAATTTTCCTCTCTTATCTCTATCATTCAAGATAAAACATTTACATTCAAACACACGAAAATAACCTATATTTGGAGTTCTACCATGCCAAATTTCATAAGATGTTCTCTTTAATATCGGCCTAAGGAACACGCGATTTGACACATAACAGGCTATGCTAACAGCTTCCGCCCAGAACTGTTTAGGAATATCGTACTCATTTAACATAGATCTAGCCATTTCTAGTACCCTGTTTTTACGTTCAACTACGCCATTCTGTTGGGGAGTTATAGGGGCAGAGAAGTTATGACTATATCCATACTAATCACAGAATGATGCAAACGACTTACTATCAAATTCCAGCCCGTTATCACTTCGTATCCTACATAAGTTCGTTTCTTTTTCATTTTGAAGTCTCTTTACAAGCGATGCAAAGTTATCTAATGCCTCATTCTTATGTGCAACATATCACCCTTGTATACCTAGAGTAATCATCAACGATGACAAAGGCATATCTTTTACCTCGCAGAGACATCGTCTGAACAGGACCAAAAAGGTCGAGATGTAGCAGTTCCAGAGGTCTGGATGTGGATATCACATTCTTTGTTTTGAACGATGTCTTTGTCTGCTTGCCCATTTGGCACGCCTTGCATGTTTTGTCCTTGACGAACTTTATGTCGGGAATACCTGTGCATTATTTGTCAGGTGAGACAGTAATTCCATGTTGGCATGTCCTAAGCGTCTATGCCATAACCAGGTGTTATCCTGTGTAACTGCGAAGCATTGATGTTCTGGTCAGTGATATCATCAAGGGTTATGCAATAAATATTTCTATCCCTAGATGCACTAAATAATACCATATTATCATTTCTAACAACACACTTATTATTTTCAAAGGTTACCGTATGACCCTTATCACATAATTGACTAATGCTAATGAGGTTATGTTCTAGATTCTTAACTAACCATACGTCATCTATAGTAGTATGTAAAGTGTTACCAACAGTTCCAACCCCAATAATCTTAGCTTTTGTGTTGTCGGCGTAGGAGACATATCCTCCATCATAGGCTTTCACCGACACAAACTTACTGATATCACCTGTCATATGGTGGGAACACCCACTGTCGAGGTACCACTTGTTCTTCTTGCTGGATTTTCTTCTTTGTACCTGCACGAATCATTTCTTTTCTGAGGTGCCCAACTTTGATTGGGTCCTAAATGGTTAGTAGCAAAATAACTTCTGTTAACACGTGATATATCATGTGTCACAGACTGTGATCTCTTGAACACTGACTGGTCAGTGTCAGGAACCTTCTTGGGCCTCCAGACATATCTAGCTTTATCAGCTCTCTTCAGAAAATAATGGTTAGCATAATGACCGTGACGGCCGCATGAGAAACACTTAGGTTTTCTAACAGTAAGTGGTGTAACATGATTATGTGTCATGGAATATCCTATCCCTGATTTTCCTACATTTCTAGGAATACTAAGTAACATTTCAAGATTTTGTTGTCCTTCAAGAAGCTTATTATCAGTACGAGATTTTTCTTCTAGGAATTCCTTAAGAACAGACATGTCTCTAGATATCTTTTCTTCGTCCTAAGCTTATCGCAATTACACAAGGCTTTCTCTTCATTAAGAGTTCTAGCTCGGCTCTTAGGCGCTCATTTTCTAGATCTGTTCGGTGCTTCTCTCTAGCTACGTCATCTCGTTGCCTAATTGGACTCTTTACTTGTGAGTTGAGCGACTTAATCCTTCTTTCTGCGTTTTGGATTATTTCAAACATCTCTTCCTTTTCATCTACTTCAAGGACTGAGGAAGCGTTATCATGAGATTCATCTTACCTAGCATATAATTCGTTTAGAAATAATATTTTCTTAATGGTAGATGAATCTGATACCTGATCATCGTCATCGGCCTTGTAGGCGAGATCTTCCTCCTCTTCACTTTTGGCCTCCTCCCAGTTAGTGACCATGGCTTTCTGCTTCTTTACCTTTTTGTCACCATTTTCCATCAGGCAGGTTGAAGCGAAGTGGCCTGGCTTGTTGCACTTGAAACATTTCTGCACGTTGTTCCCGGATGATGATGTTCCCTTGTTTCTAGGTTGGAACCTGGAGTTTCCCTTGAACTTTCTTCTCATCCGAAACCTTTCAAACTTTCTGGTCAGCATGGCGATCTGCTCCATTAGGTCCTCCTCAGTTTCTTCTTCTCCTTCAGAGTCGTTTTCTTGTTCGGTGTAAAAGGAAATGTTTGGTTGATTTCGGGCGTTGGTTTCTCTTTGATGGAGATCTGAGTCATCTCGTAGGTGGTAAGAGATCCAATCAGTTCTGACACGAAAAGTTCGTCCAAGTCCTTTGCTTCGTAGATGGCAGTTACTTTGGGATTCCATTCTCTTGGAAGAGATCTCAGTATTTTCCGCACTTTCTCACCATCCGATATTTTCTTTCCCAACGAGAACATTTGATTGATGATGTTCATGAATCTCGCGTACATGTGGCTTATGGTCTCATTGTCCTCCATTTTGAACAGTTTGTATTGGTGAGTTAAGAGGGCTATTCTTTCTTGTACAACTCGAGTGGTTCCCTCATGTGACTTGAAGCATGTCCCACATATCCTTGGCGGATTCGCATGAACTCACACGATTGTATTCTTCTCTTGTAAGCGCGCAGGCGATCATGTTCTTAGCTTTGGCATTTAAGGATATTCCTCGCTTGTTTGTTGCATCGTACTCAGAACCTTTCTTTGGAGTTCCGTCCGTCTTCTTGGGATTGTAAGGTCCAGTCGTGATGATATCCCACAGGTCATAGTCAGTAGCAAGCAGGAATTCCTTCATACGGTTTTTCCATATAGCATAGTTTGTTCCATCGAAGGGTGGTGGCCTAGAATGGGATTGTCCCTCTGCAAAGACATCAAAACTCGAAGAAGCCATTAGATATTTAACTCAGGCTTGTTAGGCCCGTCGTTTGAGTAACCCGCTCTGATACCAAATGAAGATATAAATGTGCCTAAGAGGGGGGGGGGGGTGAATTAGGCTTATAAAAATTTTGTGCTTCTTCTGACAAATGCTAAGTGTGGTGACTTAGATATGCCTACTTATGCTTGTGACGAGTATGCCTGATATATCCTAGTAACGTCGGATGTGCGTCGGGTCTGTCTCACAGCGATAAAGAAATAACTGAAAAGTAAATGCGAGACAGGATTTTTATAGAGGTTATATCCCCAACTGGGGTTTACTCCTCTCCTTGGGGTTTGGTCCCCAAGAGTTTAACCAATCACTATAATGCACCGTAGCTGGATACAAAACTGATTGGTTAGCCCAATACACAACCGAAACAAGTCGAACACTAGCCACTACTAGGTTACCACACGCCGAGTTTCGTTCCTCGGAATCTCCTTGATCCCGACAGACACAGCTCGCTACCGAAGGCCCCCCGGACTTGTCCTTCCCTTCACGTGTGCGTAAACGTCGACCTTGCCTCCTTGGTATTGCTCACGTCCGAAGACAACACGTCCGAAGACAGAATGTATGGCGTGGAGGATGGAATAACAGGATGAATCACTCGCTCAGTGATGGATACGCAAGTTAGAGCTCAGGTGGGCAGAAAGCTATCACAAGTGGGAACTCATGAATCTCTCAGTATGTTTCTGCTTAAGAATCTCTCGTAGGATTATATACGCAAATTCTAAGTACCTCGAAAGTCTGAAGTGCAGCTCATATATAATCATTTACAAATAGCACTTCACATGGAAAATCATATCAACCAATAATTACCAAATCAAGCATAGTTTTCATGCAATTTCGAGTCAATCATACCATATAAATCATGCTCTTAATAAATCATCACAACGGTCATATAGCACATTTAAAGCATAATTATTTTCCATATAAAGACTCAATTTCGTTCTCAAGCTCATTCAACCATTTCGCATATATTTTCCATTTCAGGACTTTCCATAAGTGATTCCCTGCTATCAGTTTCTAGTAACGTGTCAATCCAGATTTAGTTTCTAAGTATGACACACAAGATAGCAATACATCAACATGTTTTCCATGTACGGCTCATAGCATTTAATCAATATATTTACCATGTTTAGCACACAAATCAGATCGGAGCATACTTAATTCGATTTATCATAACATGGCAGAACTTTCCTTATTTCAGAGATCATATCCGTTTATAGCACATCCCATATAATAGCATCTTATCCACAAGGTCAATCAAATCAAATCTTCCCTAAATATAATATCCAATCAGTATAAGGAAAGATATCAATTTAATATTTCACATTAAATTCAGTGGAGAGCATGCACATAATCGTATAAGTGATTTTCGTCCAGGAATAAACTAGTATCAACGGATATATCACTTTCCTTATATAAACAGCATATTTTCCATATATAGCACAGTAGGATATCTCATGCATTATTTCCATATATAGCACAGAACGATATATCCTATCTCATGGAAAGTCTATAACATGCGATCACCTAGTTCCATCAAATCATCACAGAATCACACGCAATTCAAATAGTCAACACTTAATCGATTTATAGCTCATAAACAATGCATGGTTGAATATTATCAAGAACTTAGAATTTTATTTGTCCCAAATCGAATTGCTTATTTTATAGATCTAATGTCATTACAATTACATCGTTCATCAAAACTCTCTAACATATACGGACCAAAAAGGTCAACAATCGGGATAGAACAACAGTTAAGTTAAAGAATGCATTTTTCATACACTGTCCATTCATTTGCGATATGGAAGGAAAGCTGTATGCATGGATGTGAACTAAATCCAACCGAGGTTTATCTCGAGTTAACAATAGTTAGCGAGGATTTCAATAAGGTTGTCTCAATTAGATATGTGACTGAGTTGCAGATCGCAATAATGCATCAGCATTCAGTAGTGGTCTCGGTTTTCGTGATCGTGGTTAGGCTGCAGGTAAACTCTCTTCTATATAATCCGAGACATTTATTTCTACAGTAGCCAAAACCCAGCGAAGAAAATAATATTTGCCCGAAGAAGGAAAAACATGGAAAAAGAAGCTTCTGCTGCTGCTGCTTGTGGTAGTAACAAAGACATTTTAGTGATCGTTGTCCCATTTCTAGCACACAGCCACCTCAATCAGCTCCTTCAGCTCTCTTGCCTCATCACTTCGTCTTATCCCTCAATCTCCGTCCACTACGTCAGCTCTTCGACCCACATCAAGCACGTCAGAGCCCGGGCCCACGGGTTCGACCCGACCCACTTGTCCAAGATCCACTTCGACGAGCTTCCCATGGCCGACTTCGAGTCTCCCCAGCCCACCAACCCCGAAGGCTCGAAGGGCTGCGAGTTCCCCGAGCACCTCAAGCCTTCGTGGGACGCTTCCCTGAGCCTTAGGGAGCCATTCGCCCAATACATCTACGGGGCGGCCCGCGGTTTCAGGCGGGCCGTCGTGCTCCACGACTTCTTGGTCTCTTGGGTCGTCCAGGATTCCGCCTCGGCGGGCGGCAACGTGGAGTCCTACACGTTCAGCCCCGTGTCTGCGTTTTCCATGGTCTCGTACATATTTCGGGAGGTGGGCCAAATCGTTCCGTCCGAAACGGAGATACCGACTTTCCCAGACGACGAAGCGAAGGTCTGTCTCGAATTCGTTATTAATTTTATTTCTTAAATGGGTGGTCGTGAGGATCCAAGATCTCGGTGGTCCCTCATCGCTGTTGTGGTACTAATGTTAAGCTTAAGCTTTGAGGGACATTATCATATTTCGAATTTATATACTTACGTTTCAAGCTCTCCTCCTCACGTTCATGCTGATTTATTTCTTCATCCAGTGACTTAGACGTGTTGCTTTACCTAAGGCCGTGGATCGAGGAGGAAAGCGATGGGAAAAGAAAACTAGATAGAAAATGATTTTTCATTAGTTTTGCACTTCATTTTCCTCGCCATCTCGTGATAAAATTGATTTTCCATTGTTTTAGCTTTTAGATTTTGTTAAAGTTTTACTTTTCTTTTCTTATCCTCGTTGATTTCTCTGATGATAAAAATGATCTTTCTTTTACATTTCTTTTTTCTCACCAAATTCTTTAAACCAAAACGCGCCATGAACGGGTGATCGTGAGGATTCGTACCAAGACAATCTGATACCATGTTGAACGACCGCTCCAGCTAAATCTTAACACTGTTCAAGGGTGAGCGTATCATTTTTTAATTTTACAGATATTTATACTTTATATTTTCCTGCAGAAGGGCATGGAGGTAGACTTGCCCGACCGTCGGTTAACCGTAACCGGCGGTTGGCGCCGCCGTCTAACCGGCCGGGGTCGGTTGCCGGTTAGCCGCCCCCGGTTGACGGTTTGAGTAACCGGCGGTTTACCAACACCGCCGGTTAAGGTTAACCGGCGGTTGAAACCGCCGGGTTATTTTTATTTTTTTTTTATTTTTTAATTTTTTTTTCATTAATGTTGAATAAGATTTATATAGATATTAATTGATCGAATTATGTATAGAAATCTACTATATATTTGTAATACACTTAAAAAAATACAGCGTTTTACAAAGAAGTTGTAGTACAAAAATTTTAAATAACTCATTACAATACAATTATACAACACATAAATATAAATATAAATTAAATCACTCTTCCTACGGTCCGGTACGAATCCGATCATGGCAAATTTGAAGTACTTAGTGTTTCGTCCGAGAAAGGCTCCTGCAAGTACAAGCGCCGTTTTGCTTAGGCGCGTGTACTTGTTGAAGCCCATCACGGGCGAAGCCACTATCAACTACGATCCGTCAACGCATCCTGAAATTTTGAAGTACCTAAAAATAAGAATTTATTTGTTAGTTATAATTTATAAAGCTTATAAGTAACAATAACGTAAAATTGGAGATGAAGATGGATACTTATCTTTTTCGAGCTTCGTCGTCGTAATCAGCTTGTGCAAATCTTGAGTTGAAGTACCTGATATAAACAATTCATTAGTTAGCCGTAAACCTAACAATTATTTGTACAAAAAAATTGTAAGATTCAGATACTTATCTTTTTTCGGGCTTGTTTGTTGATGTGGAGTCCACGCCTCGCCGGATGCCTCTAATAATCCTCGCCGTCACCGCCGTTGCCGCCGCTTGTCTCCGTGCTGGTCGTGTCCTCGAAAAGGTCATCGGGCGAGTCACTGGCACGCTCATCTTGGGTGCGATACTCGGCTCGAGTCCAATCGTCGAGAAGACATTGGTACTCGAGGTTGTCGACACTCAAGTTCGAACGCTTCTCGCTCAAGGTCAAACCGCCCATGCTAAAAGCATGTTCCACCGCGACCGTCGAGACCGGGACGACAAGGATCTCCCGAGCGATCCTCGCCAACGTTGGATAAGTTGGCGACACCCTCGACCACCATTTAAGGACGTCGAACTCATCTTCGTCCTCGAACTCGAAAGTCGTCGACATAAAGTTATCGAGCTCAATGTACGGGTTTTGGGAGGACCTTGGACGCTTGTTTGCATTGAGTATGTCGTAATAGTCAGCTAATCGTGATGATCGGCTACTAGTAGAACTAGTTTGACCGCGTCCCGAGGCCGTTCGAGACGAGTCGTGGCCAAAATCGGGCTTATACTCTTTAAACAGCTCCTTTAAAGAGCTATGTGCTCGATCGAGTACGCTCTGCCAATAAATGCTATCGACTACCCTGCCCGACGATACCTTCGTATAATAACATTCTAGTAGTCTACCCGTACCATCTAAACGCCATCTCGAATCCAATATCTTCGCTATAATGAAGATATCCGGCAACTCAAAAAAATATTTGAGCCACTTGGCAGTCATGTTGCCAACGGCCTCGCCGACTACTGGATCAAACCGAAGCCCGTCGAGTATGATCTAATGCAAGTATGGATGTCGGGTAATATGAACCCGGCATCGCCTCGGTGGCGTCGTGAAATACTTGAAGTATTTCACATAAACTATTGCACGGGTCCCACATCTCCGCATCTAAAATGTACGACAACACTCTGTTTTCGGCAAAGAAGTCGCACAGATGCTGTCGATACTCCATCGAACTGTACAGCAACTTGTAAGTGGAATTCCACCTGGTGGGTACGTCTAAACTAAACTTCTTGGGCTGCACATCTTCTCTAGCGCAGAAACGCTTCCACTTCTTCCACAAAGACGGATGTCGCATCAGGTAGGTGATCGCGTAGCGTATAGGCTGCACCTGCTCCTTCAAACTAACTAGCGCGTCTTGCACACAAAGGTTAAGTATGTGGCAAAAACAACGCACATAAAAAAATCGTCCACGAACTGACGGCTGACAGTACTCCTTCAAACGTTCAATGCTCGCGTTATTTGTGCTCGCATTGTCGAACGATACTGAAAAGACTTTGTTGACTATTCTATACTCCGATAAGATCGTCCTAAGCTTGATCGCAATGTTTTGCGCCGTGTGTGCTTCATCGAACTCACTATATGCGATCAAGCGCTTTTGCATCGTCCACGAATCATCGATCCAGTGGCATGTCACGCCCATGTACGATGAACGTTG
This sequence comes from Craterostigma plantagineum, assembly GCA_027422505.1. Classification (NCBI taxonomy): domain Eukaryota; kingdom Viridiplantae; phylum Streptophyta; class Magnoliopsida; order Lamiales; family Linderniaceae; genus Craterostigma; species Craterostigma plantagineum. Next base: position 25,401 of record JAPQWV010003371.1, read on the forward strand.
CCAATGATCGCTCCATATATCTGAGCAAATCGACACGTTAGTTCCTAAACTACCTAATAAAGCTACTAAGTCGCGCTTAAGCGTGATGACTGTCTTCCTAGTATCCCGCGTCAGAGTGCTCCTCGAAACCTTCTTCGCCTGCGAGTTGTATGCAGTTTTGATCCAATGCTCGTAGATCGGATCATCGGCAAATCGAAATGGTAGGTGCTTCGCGCCTACGAACTTGGCGAGCTCCCGTCTCGCAACGTCCTCGTTGTAATGAAACAACGACGTTGCGCTTCCGCTCCCTGCTGCCAGTCCCGACGCGGAGGAGTCCGTTCCGCCGAACATTTGCTGTTGGTTTTGTGCTAACCCTAACTTAGACGGGTGTTTTGAACGGAGATGGGAATTCATTGACCCATATCCGCCCCCATTTCTAAAATTATACTCCTTACCACAGTAGTTACAAATAGATTTAAATTGATTAACTATACTAGTAGGTACTTTCTTAAAGTGTACCGCAAAGATGTCCGACTGCAGCCGTCTCCCGGCGCCGGTTTGCATCGGCGTTTCCTCCTCGGCCTCCGGCTCCGCCTCCGTGTGTTGTGCGGCATGCGAGCTTGCTCCCGGCGACGGTTCGAACCCGATCGCATCCTCGTTCAAGTCGCTGCCGAGCACGTCAGCGATATCCAAGAACTCGTTCGGGTCGTATTGTTGGTATTCATCTTGCGATGAACTACCAACGACTTGCTTCCCTTTGCTGGCCCTCGATGCACGATCACGAGAACCACGTCGGCCACCACCACGATCCACCTAAATATAATCTACACACGAACGAACGAGAAATACGGTTAGATAAAAACTAAAAACGGCTAAAAAGAGGATACCGAAGCGAAACGTGACGGTGGCGGTGGGGACGGTGGCGCGGCGGCCGGAGGCTGTCGGCGCGTGGATTTGGGTGCGGCGGCGCGTGGAGGTGGCCGCAGCGGCGCGGTGGTGCGGCGGCGCGTGGATGTGGCTGTGGTGGTGAGCAGTGGTTGCAGCGGCGGCGCGTGGCGGCGCGGTGGGCTGCGGGACTGCGGCGTGGTGGGGGGGCTGGCGGCGGCGCGTGGAGGTGGTCGGCGGAGCTGGCGGGTGGCGTGGCGTGGTGGGGGCTGGCGCCTGGCGGTGGCGGAGAGGAGGTGGTCGGCGGAGCGGAGGTGGGGGCTGGCGGTGGCGGAGCGGAAGAGAGGCAGCGAGAGAGAGAGATATCGAGAGAGAGAGAGAGAGAGCGAGAGCCGAGAGAGAGTGAGAGAGAGCGTCTGAGACAGAGAGAGAGCGAGAGAGACAGAGAGACTGAGAGAGCGAGAGAGAGTGAGAGAGAGCGAGAGAGAGAGATGACATTTTTATAGAAATGTCTTTTTTTTAACCGTTGTAACCGGCGGTTTGCCCGCTAACCGCCGGTTAGCCGGTGAACCGCCGGTTACAACGACTATTTTATAATTTTTTTTATTTTATTTTTTTAAAAGGCAGAGGGCGCCCAATTCAAAATTTGAATTTTTAAATTTTTTTAACTTTCTAACCGCCGGTTAACCGCCTAACCGTCGGTTACCAACCGCCGGTTCGCGGTTGGTCAAATCGACCAACCGCCCCGTAACCGGCCATTTGCGGTAGCCGGTTACGGTTGTAGCCGGTTACGGTTACGAACCGTAACCGTCGGTTCCGTGACCGGCGGTTGGACGGTTCAACCGCCGGTTACGGTTGGTTTTGGGCATGTCTACATGGAGGAGTTCACTGCCCTTCAGATTGAAGCCAACAAGTTCGCTTTTGGAGAATTAGTGAACTCCGTTCGTTCCGTGGAAGCTCCTTTCCTCGACATACTAGCCCGAGACGAGATCTCTCGGGGCCTAAAGATATGGTCGATCGGGCCCATGCTCCCGACGAAATCGGGCCGAGAATCATCAGGCTTCGGGCCCCGACACGAGTGCCTGGAATGGCTCGACGGGCACGAGCCCGACTCCGTGGTCTACGTGTCGTTCGGCACCGCCGCGTCGATCTCGGACGAGCAAGCGAGACATCTGGCGTCGGGAATGGAGGCGAGCGGTTCGAAGTTTCTCTGGGTACTGAGGGACGCAGACAGAGGAAACATATTCGACGGACATGTGAGGAGGATCGTCGAGCTCCCCCCGGGGTTCGAGGAGCGAACCAAAGGGGTCGGGCTTGTCGTCCGGGATTGGGCCCCGCAGGTCAACGTGTTGGCCCACTGTTCGACGGGCGGGTTCGTGACTCACTGAGGTTGGAATTCGGTCCTCGAGGGCCCAACCATGGGCGTGCCGCTGGCCACCTGGCCCATGGTCGGGACCAGCCGGCGAACGCGTACCTTGAGGGGGAGGTTCTCAAGGCTGGGATCGTTGCGAGGGATTGGGAGAAGAGGAAGGAGGTTGTGAAAGCTTCGGCGGTTGCCGAGGTTGTTAGGAGGTTGATGGTGTCCGAAGAAGGCAGTGCGGCGAGGAAGAGGGCGAGAGAAATTAGTGAGATTCTGAGGAGGGCGGGCGAGGAAGGAGGGAATCGAAGGTTGAGATGGATTCGTTCGTCGCCCATATCTCGAGGACTTGAATTGACGGCCATGATTTTCTGTCATCTCTCTTAGACTATGTTTTCTGTGTTCAAAGACTTTTCTCTTTTACACCATGTAATAAATAATGGCCATGATTTGTGGTGGTCTCTCTCTGCAATGCAATAACGTTTATTTGCATCCAAAGGCTTCCTATTTTTAGTATGATAGGTAGACTAAAATCTCCAGTACTAAACAAGTGCGTAGGTATATAAATGGGAAAAAGCCTAAAATAGACCCCGATGTTTACCACGTGAACCAATTTAATTCTCGATGTTTCGAGGTAACCAATTTAGTCCTCCATGTTATCGAAAATTAACCAAATTGGTCACTCCGTCAGTCAGAGCGTCAATTTAGACGGTGATGCTATTTGCGACGGCATTAGCGACGGATATTCCATCGTTAATGAAAAAGTTAAAAAAACATAAATTAAACATTAAATAAAAATGAAGAAAAAATCCAAAAAAGGGAAAAAATTCAAAAATAGCGTAAAAAATTCAGAAAAAAACAAGAGAATATTACTAGTAAATTAAATAAAAAATAAATAATAATAAAAATAAAATAGAAAACTAAAATTATAATAAAAAATGATAAATTAAACATTAAAAATGAGAACATCCAAAAAAAGGAAAAACATTCAAAAAAATAGAGTAAAAAAAACCAGAGAATATTACTAATAAATAATAATAAAAATAAAAAATAATAAAAAATATATAATAATAATAAAAATAAAACAAAAAACTAAAATTAAAATGATAAATATAAATTTAAGATTTAAAAAAGGAAAAAATAAAAATATATTTATTTAAAAATTAAATAAAAAGGAAAAACAAAATTAAGTATAAAAAATGCCTCTAAAAGTTTTACGAAGACCGTCCCTGCCAAGTTAATGAGGACATAGTCGTTCCAGTTTTCGAATTTTTTAACATATATACTGGGATGATTGTATCGCAGTTAACTGGAAAAGACGAAATCGGAAATTTATTTTAGTTTTAGTTTTTTATTACATTTTTAATATTTTTATTTTTATTATTATGTATTTTTCTATATAATTTATTGGTAATATTCTATTTTCCTTTTTTTTGGATTTTTCCTCATTTTTAATGTTTATTTATCATTTTTTATTTTAATTTTATTTTTTTATTTTTTTATTACTTATTTTTTTATTAAATTATTAGTAATATTCTCTTGTTTTTTGAATTTTTACACTATTTTTTGATTTGTTTGGATTTTTTCTCATTTTTAATGTTTAATTTATTATTTTTTTATTTGATTCATTTAGCTACAGAATATCCGTTGCAAATAGCACCGTCTAAATTGAAGCTCGGACTGTGTGGCGCCCCGCCATCTACTTACCATTTCTAACGCTAACTTACGTGGGTAATGTCAATATAAAATAATTAATATGCGAAAACGTGAGTAAAATTTTTCCTTTTATATAAAAGAATTCGTTCTGTACAAATCAAAATATCGCTCCCAACCTATTTACATCAGATGGTTTCATAATTGCAACAAAAGAAACCCTATCTCATGTCTCCACAGGTCGCATTCATGTACACACCACCCTCAAAAGTAGCTGGAAGCTTCAAAAGATAGTGTTGGGATATTTAATTGGTTGTGTCAATAGTTTAAGTCTTGGGATTAATTATGTAATTATCTTTAGCTTGGGCTTTGGACTAGATAGTAATTTTTGTATTATTAGTGATTGGGCCTTAATATACCTAGGGTTAATGTGGTATATAAGGTTTTACCAACTCACTTTAACTGGTAATCAAAGATAAAAGGGCTTACTCTTATTTTCACACACTACACACACTCAAAGGTGAGAAACTCTCCCTTCTTCATTCCATTTAGCCTCTTTGATTCCTTGTTTGGTGCATTTCGGGACCAACAAGTGGTATCAGAGCAAACGTGGATCGATCTGCATTGATTTGAATCCGGTTTCGCTCGATTCCAAGCAAGATCAAAGGTGTTTTTGAGCAAAAAATTGTTTTCGGGCATTTTGAGCTTGTTTTGGGGTTTTGATGCTTCGCTTTTATGTTTAAAACCTTTCCCCAGATCGAGTCTACGCCTAAAATGTTTTTAGAACACTTTTGGATCAGTTTTAACGAGTTTTGAGCGAGATTGAAGCAAAAACTTTTCAGAAAAAGGACATCTCGGCCACTCGCTGTTTTCGGTCGATTTGACCCATTTTTTGTTGTTTTTAGTTCACAAATCGGTCGATCATGTGTTTAGGGAAGAATTTCTGAAGTTTAGGATCAAGTTTGAGCGATTTTGGTTGAGACTTGGGTGAAAACAGACGGTTTTTCTGGAAAATGTCGCGACAAAGCAATGGAACAGTACTTGATGTTCTTGACCGCGAAATTTTGCTGAATCGTTCAAATCCGCGAAAGTTTCATCTCTGCGAAGTTGAATCCGGGAATTGCTAAACCGCGAAACGTCTCTTTCACTGAATTTTTTTTTCGCAACGGTCTATGCTCACAATCCGAGAATTTTTACACCGCGAAAATTTCGCTTTCACTGCAGTTTCTCGCAACAACCTATGCTCAAAATCCGAGAAAGTTTGAAACCGCGAAAATTTTTCTAAGGCCCAATTTTTCTCAACTACGTACTCTTTAAAATCCGAGAATTTCCAAAAACCGCGAAAAAATTTCTCTAAGACCCAATTTTTCTCAAGTTCGTATTCTTTAAAATCCGAGAAACTTTATACACGAGAAAGTCAATTCCAAGAATCTTTCTAAGCCGCGAATTTTTTTTCAGCCGCGAACTTGTTGAAAATCTTCACATCCGAGAAAGTTTTTCTAAGCCGAGAAAGTTTATCTCATCTGAGAAAGTCTTTCAAAACCACGTCTCTTCCAAATCCGAGAAAATTTCCTAAAAATCACACTTCACCACTCGATGCGATTCTATTTAACTTGCGAAATTTTCTTGAGAAGAATTTAAAACTCTCAACTTAGAATCATTCCCACACGCGAAACTTTTAAATCCGAGAAAATTTTCACCTGTGATTTCTCGGATAACATTTCACTAATCACGTCTCCTTGAGCTGCGAATTTTTTTTTCCCTCTTTCGTGTTAAGTCTTTCTAGTGTTAAAATCTTCTTGGGTTAAATTTTTTTTTTCAAACTTTTTAAGATTTGATCCTCACACTTTAGAACTATCTCCCTAGACCACTTCTGAGATAAAAATTGTTTTTGCTCCCCAAGTCTCAATTTAAATTTCTAGAACTACTCCTAATTTCAAGATATATTTCTCTTTCATACATTATCGACCATCACACATGCTCACTTAGTTCTAAGAAATTCTTTAAACAATTTTATTCTCAAAACTCTACTCATCAAACTCGTATTTCTCATATCGTTCGTTACTAACTTTCTTATCTACGCAAGATCAATACCACGGACGATTCGACTGCACCAACCATGTCTACCACGAATGACATCTCCATAGTGGGCTCCGACACCAGGCCTCCGATGCTGCGACAAGGCGACTACAGCATATGGACAAACCGGTTCCTCACGTTCATCAGGAACAAAGGCGCACCACTCTCTCAATACCTTCTGGACTCCATCTTCAACGGCCCAGCACAGTTCTGGACAACCATCCTTGCACAGCCAAACGCAGACCCTCCCATGGATGAACGCCGCACTCCAAGAGGTCCCATCAATGAGGATGAACTGGCTCGTGCACAGGCCGACGAGACTGCCAAAGGATACCTCTTCCAGGCTTTTGGAAACGAGGTCTACGGTCACGTTGAGTGCTGCACAACTGCTAAGGAGATATGGGATGAACTTGCAGAAATTATGGCAGGCACAACTGAAAGTGCACAGGCGAGGAAATCAGCATGTCTCTCGCAGTATGAACTCTTCCAGGCCTATGAAGGAGAGGAACTGCGTGACACATACCTCCGATACTTGAAGATCATCAATGAACTCAAGAAAGCCAGGATCTCGAGGGACAAATTCGATATCAACAATCGCTTCCTTGGTAGCCTCAAACCACATTGGGGCAATGCAATCGTGATGATGATTCAGAGTAAGGACCTCTCCAACACTTCCATCCATGCTCTCTATGACAGTTTGTCTGCCTATGCTCCTTACGTGCAACCTCAGTCCACCAACACTCGAGTCGACCCACTGGCACTCCTCTCGAACAAAACCAATGAACGATCTTCCACCACTAAGATCAAACAGAACAAAGGGAAGCTACCAGCTGTTGTATCTGACACCTCTTCAGGATCCGAAGCCGATACAGAATCAGATGAAGATGTTCGCGATATACGCAGGCAACTGGCAATGCTCACTAAGTTGGTCTCAAAAAAGATCGGAAAAAAATCCTCATCCTCCTCCAATCGCCAAAGAACCTATAGCGGCACCACAAAAACCACTCCCACAGAGGAAACTAAGCCGACAAAGAAAGCAGAGGACTCCGCACCTCAAAAGTCTGTGAAGTGCTTTCGGTGTGGAAAGACAGGCCACTTTGCCAAAGAATGCCACGCCCCACGCGTGAAGGACTCCGGGTACTACGACCGAAAGGCCAGAATGACCCGCAAGATGGAAAGTGGGAAAGCCCTACTCACCGAAGAAGCTGAATGGGTGAATGACACTTCAGAAGACGAGGAGCCTAAGGATGAAGATTGCTGCATGGCAAGGCTGGTCGAACATGACGAGGACGAGGAGATGGGTCACACCGGTGAAAACACAGCCAAGACTCCTACCAACGCTGAGTCTGAGGTACGAATCTCGCAACTCGATGATGTGTTTAATCACCGACACACCATTAAGAAACCCACCGTAGACGCTAGAGATTATGATGAACTTAGACTAAAATTTGAAAACAACTATGCCTTACTTAGTCTAAAAGTAGAAGAACTTGCTTGCGCAAACGAACGTCTAATGGCCTCTGAAGCGTTAGTCAAACGTCTGCAAAGTAAGAACAAACAAAGTGAGACTAAGGTTAAGGAATCTACACTAGCCATTAGTTCATGTGAAACTTCTCGCCTCCTGACGGCCGCCCAATATGAACTCCTTACGAAGGAAAGAATTAGACTATACCGCAAGGTGAAAGAACTTGAGGAGCAACTTCACCTTAGGAAAAAGGCAGCAAACATCTTATGTCTATTAAACCAACCAGTTGAAACCGAATTCTACGACGCCCGGATGGGAATCGGACTGGCCAGCAACTGCGATCCAACGCCGCTAATTGTCAAAAGTATAACATGTACAGTACAGCATTCCTAAAAACGAGGAAAGGGACTCCCTCACAACTCATGCCATTTGTAAGATCCTCCTCTACTGTGCTGTCAGAAGAAAAGAGGAAACAGAACATACTTTGGGCAGAAATCGCATACGACTACACAGAACTGAATGCTAGTGATAAGACTAGAAAGCCCTCACTCTCTGAAGACATCAAATCTCAACTCCCAACCGAAGAACAGGAAATCGCTCTCCGAGAAGCACTTTCTCGCATCTATGTCCCAGAGAAACTTCTAGTCATAGCAGAACTAGAACGAACCATAGAAGTAGAGCGAAAAGCCTTTGCAAAAGAGCGAGAAGATCTAATTTACAAAATCTTTACCCTAGAACAATCTCATAATACGAACAAACCTTCTACGTCAAGTCAAGTACCCGACTCTCAAACATGTAAATGTAAGAGGACGGCGAAGATGACTCCTGAAGCCGACACATGTTCTAACACTAACTCTAGTATTCTTATGGATACAGGGAATGTGAGCTCGACGTCTCTGGAAGGGAGTTCGTACCAAATAAAGGAGAATCCGCTCTTCAATGACAAGAAGAAAAGCCCATCCTATATTCATTCTACCTCTCTATGTACTGAATCCCAATGTCCTAAGGTCGTAGACAATTATGGTACCAAAACTCATCTTTCTTTTACCAAGCTTATGTCTATGTGCTGCTGCAATGAATTTGTCCTCCCACGCTTCCACGAATATGAAACACATGAACACGCAACACTCCGACCACGCAAGCGAACTTCATCTACGACGTCTTTGAATTCTCCCATCTCGCCTAAACCTAAGGTCAAGCGAAAACGCCTCTCGTCGTCAAACGCAAGCTCACCTACTACTCGCAAGCCAAAGGCGACCAAAACCGACGCACAAAAACGAAAACCACATTCCACACGCCATTTCATGTATAAGGCACCACACATGCAAGCACATATTAGGAAAATATGGGTTAGAAAAACCATAATCCCGCCTAATCAAACAAACGACAAAGGGAAAGCTAAATTAGAAACAACACAATCTGATTTACAAAACACATTTCCCTTAAAGCGCATAAAAACTTTACATATATCACAAGAATGTCCCGTTTGTAAACGGGGACCCAACGTTTGCTAAATGTTTGCAGGTCTGTCATGTGTGGTATCTAGACTCAGGTTGCTCCACACACATGACAGGGAATAAGGAGCTATTGAGCAACTTCACCGAGCGCTATCTCGGAAGGGTCTCCTTCGGAAACAGTCAAATGGCGCCGATTCTAGGAACTGGCGATCTCGTGCACGATAAACTGACAATCAAGGGCATGTCCTATGTCGAGGGTTTGAGCTACAATCTCTTCAGCATTGGTCGATTCTGCGACAAAGGATACAAGGTTCTCTTCGAATCTGACATCTGCAGCATTATAGATGCCTCAGGACAATCTCTTCTTTCTGGAACGCGCACGTCCCACCTCTATGTACTCAACCTTACGACCTCTCGACCAATATGCCTTCTCTCTCGAGCCGCACCCAAGTTGAATGATTTATGGCACCGACGTCTTTCACATCTCAATTTCAAGACCATCAACAAACTGCGTCAGAATAAACTCGTCAACGGTCTACCCCAACTGACATATCATAAGGAATAGCTCTGCTCTGCCTGTGAATTGGGAAAGATGAAGCGATCGTCTCATGTCTCTAAGGAAACACCGTCCTCTAAGCTCATCCTCGAGCTCTTACATATGGATCTATGTGGCCCAATGCCTACGGCCACACTCGGAGGAAGACGGTATATTCTGGTGATAGTCGACGATTTTTCACGCTACACGTGGACGAAACTCATTCGCACAAAGGATGAAGTTCCTGATATAATCATTGAGTTTGTTGTTACGTCCCAAACTCTTCATCGACAGAAGGTTCGGATTATCAGAACTGACAACGGAACTGAGTTTAAGAACAAAAAGCTCAGTGATTTCTATGCCACTCAGGGCATCACTCAACAGTTCTCAGCTGTGAAGACACCGGAACAGAATGGTGTTGTTGAGCGCAAGAACAGGACACTAGTTGAAGCAGCTAGGACTCTTCTCATACAATCCAGACTTCCTCATTCTCTTTGGGGCGAAGCTATTCAAACGGCTTGCTACACACAGAACCGGGCTTCCATCCACAAGAGATTCAACCGCACCCCATACGAGATGCTGAATAACCGTCGTATCCCCGATATATCTTATCTAAGGGCCTTCGGTTGCCGATGTTTGTGGCCAATGATCGTCAACATCTTGGGAAGCTTGATCCAAAAGCTCTTGAAGGCATCTTTGTTGGATACTCACTAAACTCAAAGGCATACAGAGTCTATCTGAAGGAGAAACGGTCAGTAATAGAAAGCACGAATGTCACTTTTGACGAAAGCGAAGGCGATCTCACAGCTTCTGGCCATATCAGTCCAGAACCAGGTCTTCTACAGACGTTGACAAAAGGTCAACCTTCAACGGCGGGAACTTCCTCATCTGAGGGCAATTGTGGTGAACTAGATCTTGATCTGCTCTTCGAGTACTTCTACCCAGTTCCTAGGACTCCCGTCGCCACCACTCAACCTACTGCTGCACCCACTCCACCTACACCACCAGCTACCGTCAATAACGTCATCCCTCCAAACTTGAATGCACTCAATCTCAACGAAGACGACATACTACCCAACCCTGGGAATATTGCTGACTCTGACGCAGAACCCTCTCAACTTAATACAATTGAGATCTCTTCTTCGGACACCGGGCCCCAACCTAATGAGTTTCAAATAGACACAAATGCGGCCAGCTCCTCACAAACCAACGTACCACTTTGGGCTCGCTCTCACCCTACCAATCAGATTATTGGGGATCCCACATCCGGTGTTTCGACACGTTCGGCTACGATGAATGAAAGTTTGTTTGCTTGCTATCTCAGTCAAGTCGAACCATCACGAGTAGCAGAAGCTCTCAACGATCCTGATTGGCTGATTGCAATGCAGGAGGAAATAAATCAGTTTGAACGCTTACAAGTTTGGGAACTCGTACCACGACCTCACAATAGATCCATTATCGGCACAAAATGGATCTTTAAGAACAAAAAGGATGAAGATGGTGTTGTTATTCGCAATAAAGCAAGACTAGTGGCTAAGGGCTACAACCAACAAGAAGGGATCGACTACGATGAAACTTTCGCCCCAGTTGCCAGGATCGAAGCCATACGAATGTTCCTTGCCTTTGCTGCTCACAAGAACTTCAAAGTCTACCAAATGGACGTAAAGACTGCATTTCTGAATGGATTTCTCAAAGAAGAAGTGTACGTTGATCAACCTGAAGGGTTCTTGAGCGAAGAGTTTCCTCATCACGTTTATCGACTCTACAAGGCCCTCTATGGACTAAAACAGGCTCCCCGAGCTTGGTATGACGTCCTTTCAGATTTCCTTGTTCAGTCTGGATTCAAGAAAGGATCTCTGGATACAACTCTCTTCACAAAGCGGAGTGACCCGGACATCATGATTGTACAGATTTATGTCGATGACATCATTTTTGGATCGACTAAACCTCAACTGTGCGAAGAGTTCGCAGAATTGATGAAAGAGAAATTCGAAATGAGTATGATGGGTGAACTGAATTTCTTTCTTGGTCTTCAAGTAAAGCAACTCCCCAACGGAATCTTCATCAATCAGTCCAAATACATCCATGACATCCTCGAGAAGTATGGAATGAAGGATGCTAAGACTGCTGCTACACCTATGTCACCCTCTGGCCGACCCGACGCGGACCCATCTGGTGTTCCCGTTGACCAAACCGTTTATCGAGGGATAATAGGATCTCTTCTGTACCTTACTGCTAGTCGACCGGATATCGTCCTCTCGACAGGAATCTGCGCTCGTTTTCAGGCCACACCAAAGGAATCCCATCTCACTGCTGTCAAAAGGATTCTCCGCTATCTCAAGGGAACATCCAATCTGGGTTTGTGGTACCCCACTCTATCGGACTTCAAATTGGTTGGATTCTCCGACTCGGATTATGCAGGATGCAAGATGGACCGAAAAAGCACCTCTGGAGCTGCACACTTCTTGGGCGGTAAACTCGTAAGTTGGTCGTCTCGAAAACAAAACTGTGTCTCAACTTCGTCGACGGAGGCAGAATATGTCGCCGCCGCTAGTTGCTGCTCACAGCTTTTGTGGATGAGAACCCAACTACGAGATTTTAATTTACATATTGATAAAATTCCCATCTATTGTGACTCAAAAAGTGCCATCGCGATGACGAGCAATCCTGTACATCACTCAAGAACAAAACACATAGATATTCGTCATCACTTCATCAAAGAACATGTCGAGCAAGGCACGATTGAGTTGCACTACATCACAACTGAAGATCAACTGGCCGACATTTTCACAAAACCGTTGGATGTCAAACGATTCCAACACCTAGTGACTATGTTGGGTATGTTGAATATTCAGTTGTGATCAATCGACCCTACATGAACTTGATGAAATGTACATATTTCATTTTCACTTCACTTCATTGTCTATGTGTCTTCTGGATTATGTCTGTTGAGGGGGAGTTTTTAGATTAAGGGGGAGCGTCTGATATTTCATTATTAAAACGGGAGTTTTTCGATTAAGGGGGAGCGTCTGATATTTCATTATTTAGAACGGGAAGTTTTACGATTAAGGGGGAGTCAAAATCGGACCGATCAAAACATTTGGGGTGAATTTCAAATTTCAACCCAAATAAGTCAAAATTGGGTCCAAGTCCGCGAAATTCAGCTACGCTGAATTTTTAACCAAGCCCGCGAAATTTCGGCCCATTTACTCAAAAATTTCGCATGTACAGTGTCTACAATCGTAAAACCCCAAAACCCTTAACGTTTTTCACTGTCCTAAAAATCCCGAGAAAATTCAAAAATTCGCAACCCCTCTTTCAAAAAATTCGCAACTCCCCGCATCTTCGTCATCGTCAAAATCTGCATTCAAACTTCGTTTCCTGCTAACTCCACCATCGCAAATCAACTTTTCGATATGCTTGACAAGGATCAAAATACACTTGAAGCACTTGAGGCGGCTGCCATTCGAAGAGAGGTTGCTCGCATCGAACTCCACACGCGCACTTATGTCCCACCACCCGAAGAGATCTTCCCACTAAGTCAATGGGCGGCCCTGATTCCCAAACTATATGGGGACTTCAACAGTTTTCGGTGCGATGCCCCCGTTATCATAGAAATTCTCAAAGGGCACCCACTTCGCCACGCCCTCACTCATGGCGAACCAGAAGCACAGGTGTACCTTCAACAATTCTGGCATACGTTGCAGATAGCTGGACCAATGCGCCTTGCCAAGACATTATCCGCCAATATCGATCAAGAAACGGTGGTCCTCACACCCAAAATACTCCAAGATGTTCTTCAACTCCCGGTCTACTCACCCCTACGATCCACCACCAACACACGACCAACTCATTGAAGACATAGACAGACTGGCTATCAACCAGATACCAAGAAGAAGAAAGGCCCACTTGTCCTCAGTGAAGTCAACACCCGCAATCTACCACAACCCTGGCGGACACTGTACCTGCTGGTGAACAAGTGTATGTCAGGAAAACATGCTGGTCAGGACCGCGGAAACATTCAAATCCTCACAATCATGACCGGCATCGCTCACAACCGCAAATACAACTACGCCGACATCATCTGGGTGGACCTAGTCTCAATGATCCAGCGACGCGACCGGGAAGTCGCCAAGGGAGTCCCGAACCGCTTCGTCCCATACATGCGATGGCTCCCAGCTCTGATCAAGCACTTCCGCCTGCACTCAACCAACATCCGCATCCGTCCGGCAGCAGAGCACTTCCAAATCCCAACTGTCGAGAAGTTCGCCAAGAAGAACACACCGGCGAAGGATCGACACGCAATGGTGATTCCGGACGACGTGCTCGCCTACGCCGACCAGACCAACCCGCACGTCCAAGAATACCGAGCCTCAACCGCATCCTTCCGTGAAACCCGCACCCTCTCTCCACTGTCCCTACGGAGCAGATAAAACCCCCTGCTCCTAACCTCGGGACTAGCCAAACCCCCACCACCGCCACCAAAGAGTCATCAAGTCACGCCGCATCCTCTTCCACCCGCGTTCCGAAAAAACGGGCGCGTAAGGATGACGTAAGCCGTCCCACGGAGCGTCGATCGAAACAAAAACACGATCGACCTCCTCAGCCACAAATAAGCTGAGCCGAACCATTAGGTACAGGAGGTGATGTGTTCACCTCCCGAGTAGAAGTCGTGGCATCTGGCTCAACCACGCAAACGTCCCCACCAATCCACTTATCTTCCTCTCTACAGGAAGATATTTCATTGCACGAGGAGCCACTTATACCATCGACATCCCACTGGAGGTGATCGATGTTGAAACAAGCAGTCTCTCGCCTCAGACTGCATCCTCTTCAGGCACATCGAGTCTAGTGCCCTCACTCCCCATAATTTCTCCCATTTCTAGGACACATACACCTCTTACCGCACCACAGAGTCTTCGTGACTCTGTCAGAACGCTCGCTGATGTCTCTGTGACTGAGAGCGGAAGACCTAGCACGGCCAACATCACAACAACCGTGAGCCTAGGCCATCATTCGATTGAGTCTGTCTCATCGACGATGCTAACGGGAAGTCTGAGTGACCCCGTCTTTTCCAGACCTGTGCAAACGGGCGGCCGATCGGCGATATTCACCGAGTCGGTGTCAGTTGGATTTCTCCGTGATTCCAACCTGGTTACTTTACCCCAATTCGTCACCGAGACAGCGCTAGAGACACGTCTTCAAGAGTTTGCAAAGACTCTTGAGGCGTCAATTTTAGATAAAGTCTACGCGCGTCTCGAAGCGTCCACGGTCGATAAAGGCAAAGGTGTGGCCCCGGAGACGCCACCACCAAAGCAAAACGAGGACGCAGAAGCTGTTCTCTCCTCCATTCCGCCAAGGAGCTCTTCTACATCCTCAGAGCTCGCTTCGAGTCAATGACGGAACTTGACGAGGAGGAACAGCAGATGAAGAAGATAATGACGCAAACCATTGTCTTGCCGCGCTCAAGGCGAGACTAGCGGGATCAGGCGCGACGATCAAGACGATGATCAAGATCGCCGCGAGGGGAGATAAACAGGCAGCTAGGCGCACAATCTCAAGGGACTCATACAATCGACGCCGATCTCCTCCTCTGGACCTGAAACGACACCCGCAACAGAAACCTCACACCCCACTAGCCAAAAATCCCATCCCATTACCCCGAGTCATTAACCAAATCACCCTCACCACTACCCATCACCGTCTCCGAAACTCTAATCGTCACATCGGCGTTAGAGACCATCTCCACACCGTCTCCACCCACCAACACAAAACCTCTAACTGTCACATCGACATTAGAGGCCACCACCACATCTATACCACCCGTTACCCAAATCATCCTCGCCAAAACCATCTCATCAACTGAACCACCTGAATCTCCACCACAACCATCCCCACAATCCACAAACTCCTCCGAAACAACGCCCTCGCCACCACACAGCGACACTCCTCTCAACACCGACCCCACATAGCTCCCGAGGACGTCTACTGCGCACAGAAACGAGATCGAAGCCTACATCTTCAACGATGAATGGCTGTACACACCCGTCGATGCAGTAGCAGCCAGGAAGCTGGTGGAAAACGCTCGACGTCTGCTAATGGAAGCCTCACTAACGCTGATCAACACAGCAGACAACGAGGACGGAGAGGAGTACGACGCTGAACCGGCCGAGCTTGAGGACATCCTGCAATTCCAAGCGCAGCAAACTGAGGCCCCTGCTGCTCAAACGGATGCACCCACGGTGGATATACCGGAAGCACCGTGGGAAACAAAAAGATCACCGCACCGTTTCAAGAGGAGATCAGGAAGAGGATCTGGCGACGCAAGGAGCAGATCATCACCACCTTCGACGAGTATGAGCTGATGAACATCCAAAGTTGGAGCGAGAGAAAGAAGCAACTCTATCGATGGAGCCTTCTGTGCACAAATGCACAAATAGGACGCTATCCGATGAGGAAAACATCGCTCAGGAAATGAGTCGGGCCCCCATCTGCAAAGTCACTGACCTTCGCCAAGAATCCAAAGGACCTGTCCATTACCCAGTATTCACGGGTAATGAGGCAAGATGAGAGCTACTGTGAAGTCAGTGAGCGGACTTCAAGTTTCTGCGCCTGGGCGACTGTAACAGCATGCTGGAATCCATGAAGCAGTTCAGACTCGTCCTCAGAAGTTCTGGACATCTCATACGTGCTGAACCGGTCACCATGGGATATGTGGCTATCAAACGCCACATGCTCCGACAGGTCAGATTCTTCGCCACCCATGATCTGCAGATGGCGGTGGAGCACAACCTAAAGAAGGTGATCTGACTCGCCATCTTTCAAAACGCGGACGACTATCGAGAGGGCGATGATGTGATCGACGGAGACGATCCGGCGGCGTCTACTCGAACTATAAGGGAACGATGAGGATGCTGCGCGCTCTGAAGTGGCAAAGTTCTCGGATGGAACGCTCACCATCATCCAAGACAAACTAATGAAGATCTGCCGCATACTTTAGAAGAAGATCCTCTGCCGATCCAAGTTCGCGAAGCTCATTGACGCTATAGCTGATAGAATGGTTCTTCGAAGGAAACTCCGCGCCTTCGAGTTCAAGCTAGGGCTTCGCGAAACACTCACACGGTAATCCACCATCCCAACGCCAAGACTCAAGACTCCAACAATTGACACAAAGGGGGGAGATTGTTAGGATATTTAATTGGTTGTGTCAATAGTTTAAGTCTTGGGATAATTATGTAATTATCTTTAGCTTGGGCTTTGGACTAGATAGTAATTTTGGTATTATTAGTGATTGGGCCTTAATATACCTAGGGTTAATGTGGTATATAAGGTGTTTTACCAACTCACTTAACTGGTAATCAAAGATAAAAGGCTTACTCTTATTTTCACACACTACACACACTCAAAGGTGAGAAACTCTCCCTTCTTCATTCCATTTAGCCTCTTTGATTCCTTGTTTGGTGCATTTCGGGACAAACAGATAGTCTTGCCGTCATAAGCGATCACGTACCGTGGTCGCGCGTAC
>JAPQWV010003372.1:0-42320 GCA_027422505.1 Craterostigma plantagineum
TCCTTATTATTCTCCTTGTTCTTCGCAAGGATGAGACTGAGCGAGTTGAGGGACGTAGTGGCCAGCGTAGCTCTCGCCCGTTAAGTAAAAATAGCGCATTTTTACTCGGGAAATCGCTCGAACCAATTGATTAGGACGTGTAAGAATCTAACGCGGTCTTCGTGTCTCCAGTCTGATAATCGGAAGACTGTTTGGAGTACGAAAATCCAACGCCCGCCGGCGACTCCAAGAAGAGCCATATTCGCCGCTGAAATCCACAAAACCCTAACTATATTAATTTAGTTCCTAAAGAAATATTCAAAACTGCTCATTTTTTCGAATCGATTTCGAGATTAAATTAGTTCTAACCTTTGTTCCAAGCGTGTTCGTTGAGCGTAAGAGTTTTACCATCAGGGTTTTGGCCTAAATGGTCCCAATTCGGCCATCGCTCCATTTCCAATCGACGAACAACCTGGCCCTATATATATTATATATAATGATAAATAATTACAAAGTTTATAGTAATACATGTTATTTTTTATGATATGTGTAGTAGAAAAAGTTTTTTTTTTCCTTACCTCAATTGAGCCACAGCACAAGGGGCTTGTTCGAAGGATCCTCGGCTTCGGTCAACCACAATAAAATAGAGCCCGGCCCGCTTTAGAATCGACGGTCACATAGCCCGAATACTGAGAAAACCCTACTTTGGGCTGGCCCGGCAAGTTCACAATCTTGTCCGATTCTTTCAAGCCCGCTTGGGACGACTTGAAAACCGTGGATGATGTGCTAGAAATGCATCATCATTTGTGGGATTTGAATCGATTTTGATGATTTTTTCAAGCTTTGATTTCAAGGAATTCTCTTATGGTTCCACGTCGTCGTTGTTCGACTCGCTTGAAAGTTTCTGCAGAAGACATCGCAATGCATAGAATTATTGAAGCGAGTATGAAGATAGCTTTGCCATGTTTTTTGTTGTTTTTTCTCTTGTCTTAGTGAAAAACGCATGGATTGATTTATAAGTCGATATTTGCATTGCGTTTTCCGTATAGAGATGATTGATACACGGATTTAAGTGTCATGTTTATGATATTTTTCCTATTTTGCAGTAACTTAATACATATGGCGGTTGACTTGTAGCTCATGAATGCTTCTTTTTATAAAATTTTAACCTTTAAATTGGACACCTTTTCTTGTTAATGCTTCAGTCGAAGATATGCAGTGTGTGCCTTTCTAGTGATCTTGTGCGATTTATTTTTACTAAATTTACGGTTTTTTTTATATAACTGGAAGAGAGGTTAAAAAAAGAATTGTGCGTTTTTCGGTTAACCGAACCGATTAACCGAAAAACCGAAAATTCGGTACAAAACCGAACCAACCGAAAAATCGGTTCGGTATTCGGTTATTAAAAAAAAAAATTTCGGTAATTCTATTCGGTATAGGTTTTGGATTTTCGGTTATTTCGGTATACCGAATTACCGAAATTTAAAATTAAAATATATTATATTTTATAATAATGAAAATATAACTATATTTTATTAATTTATATATTAAAAAACGAATTTTCAGTAATATTTAAATTAATATATATAATTTAATATAACTTTTTTTATAAACCCAAAAAAATTATATTAAATTATATATTAATTTAAATATAATTAAAATTCTTTTTTTATTGAAAAATTCGGTTAATTACCGAATTAACCGAAAAAATTTCGGTAATAACCGAATACCGAACCGAGAAATTCGGTTCGGTATTCGGTTTTGGAAATGGGGGAACCAAAATTTCGGTTAACCGAAATTTCGGTTCGGTTCGGTTCGGTTTGTACCGAACGAACACCCCTAATTGTGACTATCTAGAAATTTTCATGATCCTGCATAATAATTAGGGTAAGCAAAATATCCGGAAACCGGATTCCGAACCGGTATCCGGTTTTCAAAATCCGGAACGGATATCCGGTTTTAAAACCGGATAGGAGATCGATCCGATTTATTTTAAAATAAACCGGATCAGATACGGATAGTGGTTTGTCTAAAATCCGGATATCCCGGTATCCGGTTTTATATTTAAAAAAATAAAATAAAAATAAAAATAGTCCAAAAAGAAAAATGAAGGTCCAAAGGAAAAATCATAAAGTAGAATGTTTAAATTTATATTATTTTATTATTGCAAAAAACTTTGTGATAAGAAATTCTTATATTAAAATATATATTTTTTATTGTGATAAGAAATAAAAAAATATGATTTTGAAAAGAAAATAATAAAAATATAAGAAAATTAAATTTAAAAACCGGATGCGGATATCCGGTATAAATATCCGAATAAACCCGGATATCCGATTAAAATCGGAGCGGATACGGATACAATTTTCGATATCCGAAAATCCGGATATCCGCAAAACGGGATATCCGTTTTGCTCACCCCTAAATCACGCGTTAATTCGTATATTTTGTTCTCTACTTTTGAGATTGTGGTTGTGATGGATTCCTCTCTCGCTCTTGATGATCTTTACTGAATAACTTCTGTTTTTGGATCTTTTTTCTAAAAACAAAGTAGCATATTAGTTTTCTGTAAGATTAAAAAATCTTAATATTTTCCTGTCTGGATCAGGAAATAATGTATGCAATGCATGGATCACGCAAACTGTCTAACGTCGTCGTATAGTTCTTATTACTAATCCGAGAAGAAATACTCCAGGCACATTTCTTAAGAAAAAATACAATTTAGGGCAAAAAATCGAACCCCTTATCCGAAAGAGATGGAGAATGTGTGAATTAATGACTCACACAGGTCATGAATGTTTCTTTTTCTAACTTTTACGCTTTTGATTTCCATGCATATGATTTTCTATTAGCCACACTGAATTTGATATCCCTATATAATTTGATTGCCTCCTCTTCACGTAATAAAAGAGTCGACTTGCACATACATGTGCATTTTAATGCGTAGCAATCAAAATCCTTTAATCAAGCCTTGATTAATGAGCATGTTAATTATATCCTTCACTCTTCTCTTCAAAGGAGCAAAAACTCTTTGTACCGTCGAATTGCGCAATTTGAAGCTATTTGCTATCGCTATTATCCTTGCAGAGTTTCGATAGACTCAAATATTAACGATTAGATATATTCCAGGAAAAAAAATCAATAAATTTCATTTTAGACAGAATTCTCATTCAAAATAACTAACTACAAATATCGATGGGTCACACCACGGTCAACTTATACTCCATAACCTACTTTCACAACCATTACTGTTCACAGGCTCAAAAATTTCCACTGAGCCCATAAGTTTCGCCCACTAGCTTCCCTTTTAAGATAAAAAACTTTTTGATCTCCTTCTAAGCAATGTTTTTAAAACGCGTGTTGCGCACTGCGTCGCGTTTTTTTTGTTCCAACAGCGCGTAGCGTAAATAGCGTAGCGTATTGCGTGAGTATTTCGAACAAGCGGATTTTAATAAAAACGATACCAGCTATACTATTTATGATCTCATATTTCACAATTTATATTATATATTTATAAAAATTAAAGACACATATGTTTACATATACTATTTATATAGTGGTATCCTCCCGTTTATTAATTAAAATAATTTAAATATAAAATATATAAGATATATATGTCATTTTGATCGTCGTGAAACAATAAATAAATTAGATGGGTTATTTACTACATAACTCAGATATAGTAAGGATATTTTCTAATTTAATGGAATATGTAATAAAACTTAAAAATAAATGAAAAAGCCACTTACACTTTTTTCTCTTGTCTCGAAATTCGCATTGGAACATTAGAGTTACGCTTTTTTATGTCACATCACCTCTTTTTTTGGAACAAATAGAAAATAAAAAGGAAAAAAAAAACTTACGCTTTTTTTTTACGCATTGAAGCGTTTTGTTGGGGCGCGTCAGAGCGCGCGATCCGCGCTTTTTAAAACACTGCTTCTAAGTTCTAACTCGATGATAAAAAAGGGCAAATTTCGTTTTCAGTCTCTTGTCAGAATTTGTTTTCAGTTTTCAGGCCCTATCAGAAAAAATTTAGGTTTACCGACCTGATTTTGCAGTAACACTTCATTGTTCTGCAGACTTCATTGTTCCTCAGTAACACTTCGTTGTTCTGCAATAACACTTTATGTTCCTCAGTAACACTTCGTTGCTCTGAAGTAACACTTATGTAACTTTAGTTTTATTATTAGCTTTAGAGAGGAAAACTATTCTAGAGAGGGAAAACTATCCTAGAGAGAGAGAGAGAGAGTGAGTTCCATGGTCTGAAGGTCACTTAATTACTTACTGGCAACGACTCTATTGGCTCTTGGCTAGCTCGTTACATATTGTGCTTCTCTTTATTTGTTGGTTAATGTTTTAATTACCAAAATTTTTCAAATAAGTGATTACTTCACTTTCATGGTCCTTTATTTTGAACAGTGACAAAGGAAATCAAAATATTACTCTTAGCTTTTTGCATTCAACAAATTCTACGAAACTAGCAAATATGGATCGCGTTCCTAACTCAATCGAACAGCATAACTCCCTCGATGCAAAAGTTTCAGACATCAGTTGAAATGACAAAAACAAAAGTAAAAGAAATAGTAATAGTAATAATAATAATGTAATAAAGATCTCATATTATATAATGATAAATATCCTATCTCACACAGAAAAAAACTTTTATCCAGCTGCTACAAAATTCATTCTCCCTGACAGAGATTACATTTCTGGGATTTGATAACAGTAAAGCTCAAAGACTATAACCACTAATCAAGTTGCTCATGTTGATTGCCATAGATAGTTTACCTTGTCTTACGGTGTCAGAACCCATTCGATCGACCCGTTCTATACTACGATCTGCTCAAAACAGATAAACCATAAGGATCGAAGATTTTAAGTCATACGGATTACTGAATCCCTTATTTTAAAAAAGTATGGTGGTTAGAGTCAGGAATATACCTTCTTGTTTCCGAAGTTTCGACCCCATGAGAGACGAACTGTTTGCTTCCCAATTGTCGTCCCATTAGTTTCTCAATTGCCTCCTCCGCATTACTTCTGTTTTTTTTTTTTTATCGAAAAAACCAAATAGGTTACCAGCCATTTTATTAGAGACTTCCATGATGTCACCATTAATAAACACATGAATCATCAAGATCATCTGAACATAGTACGTTTACCTGTTAGAAAACTGAACAAAGCCACACCTTTTTCCCGCAGTATCTTTACCGAGACATATTCCATATTGAGCGAATGATTCCTTCAGTCATCGTCTGTGACATCAGAATCAAGACCTCGACGAATATCTGGATGGAAACACGTACTATTGGGTTAATTATTACTTTTCATTTTTACAAATATTAATTTATATCCCCAATCAAATCAGGACACACTCACAGTAGTGTTAGACGTATCATTTTTCAGGCTCTCCTTGGGCAGATTGACATTTGCTAGTCACCAGCCAATGCTAACAGCTGAATAGAAAGAAAATACTTCCCAGATATTGTTAAATTTTCTTTTGTCAACTCAAAGACCGCATGACAGAGAAAAGGGAGAGGAGACCAAAAACATTAAATTCACGACCTTGCGAAGAAAATTGCTGTTGTAATGAAAGCTTCTTGGGAGTTGCAGCAGCGGATCCTCATGGGCCTGCTCGAACAGTACACACCATTCATCTCAGTCAAGGCCCGAGACCTCTCATTCTCATCGCCAAACCTTACAAAGCCATAACCCTTAGGTCGACCACTGTTCGAATCTACCACCACTTCGCTCCTTTCACAGAAGGATATTTGCTGACGAAAGTGTCGAGCAGCATATCGTCAGTGACATCGGCGGCCCAAATCTCGACGAATACAGACAGTCAGAAGCCGAAGCAGAAGCTTCGAGGGAGGGCTTGGTATCCCACCACCACCACTTGAGCTAAAGGTTGCCCAGTCAGCGAAACTGCTGCTCAGTGTCGGGCATTGTCTCTCCGTTGTAGGTTTGGAGTACCCTATCAGCTGAGGCGTGGTCGTTGAACTCGATGAACCCATACCTATCGGATTGGCTCGTGGCTTATTGCGTATGATCTTTACCGACAAAATCTGTTTTCGAATATGAAGTACGTTGGAAAACGATGAATTTGAATGCCAACAAGTATGAATAAGTGAAGATCCAAGGAACAGTCTTCAATCACAAAAGTGAATGTTAAATGCCCAGGTTTAAGAATGGTATGAAAACAAAAGATAGCCTCTAGATAGATGATGGCTGTTAAGTGGAGTTTAAAAAGCAAAAAAGGGATACAATGAGATTTCCAGCAGGAAAGAAACCAACTAGAAAACTTAGACCACACTTTAAGAATTTTCCGAAAATGGTAAACATAAGAGTAGACATAATACACGAAAACTATATAGTAGGATGCTTTACCTTAGAGCATAGCCTAAAGAATATAGTTGGCTTTAACTACACAATCAAACATTGATTTAAGACCAATCCACCTCAAGCATTAGCTTCATCAGACTTAAAAGGGCCCTTTTTCAAAGAGCATTAAATGCTACACAACGTTACAAGGTGTAGACCACACATCTCCATGGCTGGCTGACACGTAATTGCATCTCAAGATATTACTTGTCTCCCTCCATACAAGTTAAATAGTTCTATTTTCAAATCCAGATCTAAGGAAAGGAAACAGCCCACGGCTAATTATTACCTAAATCTGATTCCAACAACATCGAATCATTCAATGAAACGGATGATTCACCTACTAACGGTATTAACGTACGAACCCAAGTAGAGCAACAACGGACATGAACTAAACACAAATCAGAATAACCATAAAAAATTCAGAAAAAAAAAATTGCAATTTGTAATTTCTAACCTCTCCAGCTTGCTCGAAGCACGACCTCAGATAATCCTCATCCATCCAATCCTTGAGATCCCCGATCCAAATCGTCCTATTTTCACCCTCGTCACCACCGATCTGATTCTTCCTCCCATGCTGCTGCGGATAGTAGTACTGCCTCTGCTGCTGAGGAAACGGCGCCGTTTGGTAGGGGATGTACTGTGGGTAGTACGGCACGGAGTGAGGGTTGTACATCACCGCCGCGGGTGGTACTGCTGCATCGCTAGCCACTGTTGCTGCTGATGGTACTGCGCCGCAATCCATGGGTTTTGAGGAGGATAAGGATGAGGATAATTTATCTGATTCTGATGCTGAGATTGATGATTCGAATCTCCGCC
Organism: Craterostigma plantagineum; assembly: GCA_027422505.1. NCBI lineage: Eukaryota > Viridiplantae > Streptophyta > Magnoliopsida > Lamiales > Linderniaceae > Craterostigma > Craterostigma plantagineum. The sequence continues at coordinate 7,177 of JAPQWV010003372.1, forward strand.
GCCGTTCATTTGCGTTTTCGGATACTTTGGGGTTTTCTCTCCGGCGAATGGTGGAGGAGAAGGGGGGTTGCTTGATTGGAGAGGCTGTGACCGAGTAAAATAATAATGAATATTTGCGAATCGATGTTTATGAGATATATAATATTCACTAAATATATTATGATAATGTAAATTGAAATGCGAAACCGTAGCGAACGTTGGATTGTTAAGGATTTGATTGGTGGTCGTTGATTGAGAAAAACATGTTTATATTTTGTTTAATTTCGTCGAATTCGATTTGCCTTGCATTACACAGGCAAGGGAACTAATTTTTTTAATTGAAGAAAAAAGGGGGATCTTGGTCAAAATAAGGATACTTGGTGGTGATGGCCGACATGTCGATGGTTAACACAAGTGAATTGCAAGTCAAAGGTTGTAATGGGTTGAATAATGCTGCACCCCCCCTTCCATAGCAAGCAAATTAGAAATTATTTTTTAACATGTTGCCTCCCAAATAATTAGGTGCACCAACTACCTCAACACATGCTAACTTGTTGGTCTTAATATAATAATTAGGACTAGTTTATACATTTGAATCACTAATTATCTTCTTCCAACCACTTGTTAAGTAGGGATGACAATGGAGAGGGTGCAGACACGGAGCCCATCAGAACCTTCCCCTAATAAAGCGATTTTTTTTAATTATTCGGTATTGGGACGGGTTATGGGTCTTAAATACTCAACCTGGTCGAGCCCGGGGTGGGTCTCGAGTCTCGCTAACTTGCACTAGAAATCCGCCTCGAATAATCATATTTAAATTTCTTTTTATTTATACTTGTTATAAATTTATAGAAATGCTAGTAATGTTCATAGAGGGCTTTGTGCCACAATGACTAAGTTGGTGATCCAGTTCTTAGGCGGGGCGGGGCAAGGTTTGGGTGCATCACAAATTAATCATGCGGGTCCCAGGTCCTACCAAACCCGCTTTAGGGCTCGCCCCATTGCCGTTCCTACTGCTAAGAGGCTTGAAATGTCATTCGTGACATATCTTGTCTGAAAATATGATCAAATTCAGTTATGCTACGTTTGGATTGGGGGATTTCGATTTGAAATCCGAATTTCATTCAAATAACCCGTTTGGCAACCGCTCGGATTTGGATTTCGATTTCATCCAAATCCGAGGAGAATCCGAGCGCTTGTATTTTGATGGATTTGAAATTCAATCGGAAACGGTCCGTTTTCGAAATACCAAATCTGCCGTGATTATTTTCTTAAATTATTATTATATATTATTATATTATTATTGTTGATAAACGATGAGTCGAGCCGACCCGCGAGCTCGACGAACGAACGACGAGTCGAGTCGGCCGACGAGCTCGACGACATGAGTCCTCGCGAGCTCGACGAGCCCGCTCGAGCTCGACGACCGATGAGTCGAGCCGGCTTGCGAACTCGACGAACGATGAGTCAAGTCGGCTCGCGAACTCGATGAGCCTGCTCGAGCTCGATGACCGATGGCTCAAGCCGGCTCGAGAGCTCGAGACATTTTGAAATTCGGATTTTCGAAATCCTAACGTTTGCCAAACGGTGGATTTGGATTTAAAATTTGGATTTCAGAATTCATAATTTCAAATCACGGATTTCAATTCAAATACATCAATCCAAACGCAACCTTATCATTTTTCAAATTCTAGAAGTATCAATATAAATAAGGCGCTCAAATTTAATCGCCAAATACAAAATTCTGAATGCCCTCGAACGAAACAAGTAGCCTCGGAGCTGAAACCGGAACCAATTTCCATGCGCCATGCGAAAGTTGATGCCAAAAAATTCTAGAAAACATTTGCGCGAGACATATTTTTACACTACAACGTTAAAAACTTACCAATCGATCATCCAAAACGATCGATCTTCGACCAATCTTTTACATTGCAAAATCAAAAACTCGTCTATTCCTCTTATTGAGGAGCCGATTGGCCAATGTTTCCCACGCTTCAACCATTGAAGCCAATCTTCGTCTGAAACGAATCTCGGCTTCCTTAATTTCTTCCTATAATAGTAAAGGCCCTTCCGCAACCATTTGCCAACGCGCCTTTCGAACTCCTCTCGTACATCGTCGTACTATATTTCGGGACTAAGTATTCGTCCTAAGTTACACAAAAAAATAATTGACATTACAAAACACCTATAAATAAATAAATAAAATAAAACCATACTCACGCAAAACTGCGACCACGACATCGAGGTCCGAGGTCGGACCACGAGGCACTACGTCGATGCAGTGGTACGGACCGTCGAAACTGTCTTGTATGATATTACGAATCACAATCGGCACGCTCGGATCCCTATCGCCAAAAAAAATAAAAATAATGCGATTCGTTAAAAATTGAATAAATAGATAATAAGTTAACGAAAATTAATCATGGAAGACGTACTCAGTCATGCGATACACACTCGTGAAGGGCTTATTGTAATCCTCGGGAGCCAACGGGAAGGGCAAGAGCCATACGCGCTCGAACCGATGGTAAGACCTCCATTTTCTGAAATACGAAAGAAAACAAAAGATTTAGATACATATTATATAAAAACATTTAAAAACGATATCGAAAAAAACAATCTGCGAGAGACGGACCACCCATTGCTAATCTTTAACGCTTTTCCGTCTCAAAATCACGCAATAGCAAGCAATTGGGTGGACTCTGGTTCTTGTTGAGATTCTACTGTCGGATGATTCAATTATCACGACACAATTATATATATAAAAAGAAAACTTCACATATCACCAATTAGTTTTGGGTGTCACACATTTTCTATATTGGTAGCAAGTAATAAAGGATCGCTAGGCATTTACTTAGTTTTCGATAGCTCGGCAACCCCAAATTCCTCCCTGGGTTGAGGGGAAAGAGGCCTTTTTAAGGCATTTTTATTTTGCGAATCTGTTTCCTTCATCCTAATTGAAGAAAGTTGAAATGCAAAACACTTTGTGATTATGACGAAAAATATATGCAACTCTAGAAACCAAAAACCCTAAAAGAACTCAACAGAATAGCAGAATTCCCTTTTTTACCTCTTCTGTCCTTTTCCTTTTCTGTTTGATTATCTCCGCCGCTTCTTCATCTCCGCCGCGTTCACTCCCGGCTCGTCGGAGGTCAACTTGCACGGCGTCGGTTCGTACAGCCTCGCCGGTTTCCGTCCTCCTTTTGGAGCATTACGATCTCCACCGCTTAGGAATTTAACGATCTCCTCCACGATGAACACCCAGCGCCGGGAGAGGTCGGCGCCGAGGTCCGATTCAGACGGCGGCAGACGGCGCCGCGATTGCGTTCTTTACTTCCGAACTACGGATGATTTCGCGGATGACGATTTGTGCGTCGGTTAGCTGTTGGTGTGAATGTGACGGAGACGTTTTGCTCTGCTCTAGGAGTGTTAAAAGGGGAGAAGATGCACACTTTTGTACTCAATCGCCCTTGGGATTTTTTTAAGAAAATAGCCTTTGAGTTGGTCATGTTTTAAAAAATAGCACCCAAAATCGGACTTTACCTTTGTACCCTTACTAATCTGCTCTAAAGACTATTTACACCCTTATTTAATGTCAATCAACAACCTCAACAACACTTATCGAAAAAATTAACTAAAGGGTTTACATGTTACGTTACACTGTAGCGATCTGAAACATCAGACCCGTGATAGATAGTGAGGTAAAGTAAAAAAAAAGCAACCACTTTCATTTCCAGTAAAAAAAGCAAGCGTGTGCTCTCCCGCCCCTGCACTGCAAATCGTCTTCTCTGCAACTCAAAGCCAACCGAACCTCAACCTCAATCGACTCATTCGACAATCCAATGGCATTCAACGCGAACACCCAAAGAGTGGAGGTATGTGTTTTCCTACTCTTCGCCACTTTCAATTTAACGCGAGAGGGTATTTGGGAACGACCCATCGAACCCTAATTTTGGTGCGGACTCGTGCTTGCAAGCATAGGACAGAGCTTGGTAGCATAGGACCGTGCTTGGTAGCATAGGACCTGTGCTTGCAAGCATAGGACCCGTGCTTGCAAGCATAGGACCCGTGCTTGCAAGCATAGGACCCGTGCTTGCAAGCATAGACCCGTGCTTGCGCAGCGTACGTCGCTTTTTAATGCATGGGTCCCGTGCTTGCAAGCCAGACGACCCCCGCTTATGAGCAAGGGACCTGTGCGTATTTCACGGGTCCCCTGTGTATTAGCCGCGTTTCCCCTGCTTAAACGCTCGGGTCCCCTTAGTTTAATGGGCGGGTCCAGTGTGACTGCGCGCGCGCAAGGTCGTGGGACCCGCGCGTTATAAGCAGGGGACCCGCGCGCTATGACCAGGGGACCCGCGCTTATACGCAGGGGACCCTTGCTGGGACCGCGCCGATGCGCAGGGGTCCCATGCGCATCTGTGCTTGAATCTCAGCATATGCGATGCGATCCCCTGCGCATCTGTGCATAAGGGTTTTCTGTTTTCATTATTTCATACCACGTAGCCCTAGCTAACACGTGTTTTACGTATAATTAGGTTGTGATGCAGAAGCAGTTCGAGACAGTGGATGAAGTTCCCCATTTGACTGTAAAGCTGAGCTCGTTATACGCCGATGCCAGCGAGCTGATAAGGCAATGTCTGAACCACCACGAGTGGGAGATTTTTACGAACGAGAGTCCGTTCGGCGCCTCGTTCGTTAGGGCCGAGCCTGATTTTAACCTCTCGGGCAGTTGCTGTGGTACCTCATCCAAAGCCAGACGATGCTGCACAACCGGGAAGAGCTGTGGATGATTTTTGGCGAAAAACCCACTCCGATTTTCAAAGTCGGACTATTGCCTAATCACCGGGCTGAAGTTCGCCGCCGAGCGTCCGCCGGTAAACGGCGGCTCACAATTCACCGCAAGACATTTTGGTGGCAGCTCTAAAGTCCGCATGTCGCACGTCAAGCGTGTGTTGGAGGAGTTGTCTGGCGACGAGGACGATGTGGACTTCGAGAAGCTGAAGTTGGCGGACGTGTACTTCGCCACCGCCGTGTTGATGTCTCGACCGTCGAAGAAGGACACGTCGTCAGTACCTGGTCCTTAGTCTCGTCGATGATCGGTTTGCATTCTCCCGGTATCCTTGGGGCACCGTGGCTTTCGATGAGGTGATACGCACTGTGAAGGTAAATCTACGGGAGAAGCGACGGGAATGGTGATCAGGGGTTCGTACAACCACTTCAGGTGAATTATAACTAAGCTTCTTCGCATACCATGTTTTGAGGGACGTTTCTAAGATTTTTTGCGTTATTTGTATTCAGATACTAGCATACGAGTGCATACCGAGGGTTGCAGACGTGTTTGCGGTTCGCAAAGAAGAAGATTTCACGCCACGCATGCTCAGGTGGGCGCGAAAGAATTGGCCTCGCAAGGCATGCCCGACTCTTAGGACGGTCGCAGAGGCCGTCGACGGCGATTTTGTACGAGGGTTTGTTAGTGCCGTCAGCGGAAGAGTTGGAGGCGGCGTACTTTAGGGAGAGCGTTTTGACGTTGGGGCCGCACACGAGCTATTCGACCGTATGACGGGCCTACTCAGCGGGGAGTGGAGGTTAGGTGTTCCCCCGTCCACCGCGATCGTGCCGACGACGATCATTTAGCGATCGTACCCCTTGAAGAGTTTCCCACACCTGTGGAGGTGGTGAGGCTGGAGATTTTGGTGCTTCGTCGAGTGCCGAGGAGTTCGAAGAAGAGGCAAATCGACTGTAGAATTTGTTGATCTAAGTGATGAGGATTCTGGCTCAAATAGAAATGAGAAGTGGATTAAAAAGTACCGGGGCGAGTGGACTTCTCGGGCGTCAGGTTGATTCATGCACATGATCGCGTGCTCATTGACACTTACCTTCAAGCGGCAAGATTTAGGTAAATGTTTTCTTTCGATGTCAACCTCAGTTATCGTACATAAACACGCTCATAATTTTCCTTTTTATGCAGGGATAACGTTTGGTCGGGTGACCGGTGCGACGTGGATGCCCAAGGCTTCTACATGTTGCTCTTCCATGATATGCTCAAGTCTAATTGTCTTGACGCATATCTAGATTGCTTGACGCGAATCTATGCGGACTCCGTGGTTTATCCTCACGTCTTCGTCTTTCCAAGTTACGTGCAAGACGAGCACTTTAGGAAAGCGCAGAAGTTGAATAGGAAGGCGAAAGTGCGGGGGATGATATGGAGGAATTCGTGAATGGATTGTCGAGAAGCAGTCGGAGCTGGTTGGAGCGTCTCACGGAGGATGAATTGGTACGAAGCAAGTACATCATCTCTCCCGTTTTCGCACGGACCCACTGGGCAGTGCTTATTTTTGACGCGACAACGCAAACCTTCGTCCTTAACGATTCGTTGGGCGCGCATGGTGTGCAATTCGCCGGGAGAGTGTTCGTAAGTAGCTGAAATCCTTTTGTCTATCATTTTTATGAATTTAGTAACATGTTCGACGTTTGCTATTTTTTGCAGGCTGAGTTTCTTTCAGAATATTGGCGTTTCAAGTTCGATATCGTCACAAAGCCGAAGTTGGATAATAAAATGAATCGGAGCCAGAAGGCTGGCAGCTTGGATTGCGGGGTTCATGCGGCGTTGACGGCGGAGACGATTATGGTTGACAAGCCCGAGTTTAATGAATATCAAAGGCACATTGATATTTCAGCGTATCGAGCCACTATGGCTGCACGGATATTGCGTGACCCGCATAGCTGTATGCGCCATTTGTTTGGCTGAGTTTGGAAGTGTTAATTGTAGGTGGCTTTGGACATTTTGAACTTGGTGTAGTTGAAGGTTTATTGGATGTTAGTTTGTAGGTTTATTTGAATAAAATTTTTTGATATTATTGAATGCATTGATTCTCTGTATGAAACGAAACGTGATGGGTGATTTGACTTGTTACTGAGGAAAATATTTTGACCAATAATCAGTGGACGTGAGAAACCCTAATTGGCAGCGTCCCGTTCATATACATATACGGGACCCGTCCCATCAGCGCCAATGCAATATGCGCGGGTCCCCTGATTCTACGTCCGGGTCCCCTTATTTTACGTGCAGGTCCCATGATTTCAAGCTATGGTCCCTTGAGCACGTATCCCACCATATGACTTGATAAAACTTTTTCCATTGTTGAATAATTGATTCTCTGTATGAAACGAATCGTGATGGTGATTTGACTTGTTTACTGAGGAAAATATTTTGACCAAATAATCAGTAATTGTTCAATTATTGGTACGACTAAAGCGTATGTGAGAAACCCTAAATGGCAGCGTCCCGTTCATATACATATACGGGACCCGTCCCATCAGCGCCAATGCAATATGCGGGTCCCCTGATTCTACGTCCGGGTCCCCTTATTTTACGTGCAGGTCCCATGATTTCAAGCTATGGTCCCTTGAGCACGTATCCCACCATATGACTTGATAAAACTTTTTTCATTGTTGAATAATTGATTCTCTGTATGAAACGAATCGTGACGGGTGATTTGACTTGTTACTGAGGAAAATATTTTGACCAAATAATCAGTAATTGTTCAATTATTGGTACGACTAAAGCGTATGTGAGAAACCCTAAATTGGCAGCGTCCCGTTCATATACATATACGCTTGGGACCCCTGATTTTACGTGGGGTCTCTTGATTTCACGTTATGGTCCCCTGGAGAGAATTATGGTCCCCTTATTTTATTAAAAATAACAAATAAAACACATGGATAATAAAAACAACGCACGAATGTATTAAAAGCCGCACGACTATTTTGCAGCACAAAGCATACATTCCACCATCGTCGTTCTCTATAGGTGATAATCATGACGATCAGCAGCATTTTTTTTCAAGTCGATGGTCAGTGGGTAATTCGCGAGGACAATACGTCGAACTGGGTTCCCGATCCAACTTGCCGGTGGCAATCAATCTTGGTCGACGACGGTTCATGCACGTTAGTGGATCTTACTAACGAGATATTGAATGCATTGTCGTTACGCAACGACAAACCAAACTACGGATAAGCTACATGCCTTGCATAGACTACAATTACGTGCGCCCCATCTACATCGAGAACGATTACGGCGTACGTGCGTACCTTGGAGGTGGTTGCCGACGATCAAGACCACCTCTTCACGTGGAAATTGAGTTATCCGTCATTGCGGCACCACCACATCAACCTCATGATAATGATTTGTCGGGTTTCGACGTCGGCCTTATAGCGCATTGCGATACAAACGCAGAAATCCAACCATTTGAGGGTTTTCCCAGCACATCTTACAACCCTCCTTACCAAAGTCATGAAAGCAGTGGCTACGTAGGCGGCGATTACTCCGGAATGTGCGGCCAAGTATATGATAATGAGAACGACAAAGTCGGACGGGAAGACGAAAGTGAGAACGAGCAAGGTGCTATAGATGATGATGAGCACGTATCCCACGATGATCTGTATGATGATGATGACGATTTTGACGTCGATGACCACGACGACGCCACTGATGTGGCCGACGATGGTACCTATTCATTTACGGACGGTTCGACCCTATATGTTGGACAAGAATTTCGTAGCAAGAAAGAATTGAAGGACGAAATCACTAAAATCGCTGTCGCTGCAAGCTTCGAATTCCAAGTGGATAGGTCAAACAAAACCTGTACGTAGTGAAATGTGCGAAGGTGAACTGCGAATGGCGAGTACGAGGTGCACAGGACAAGGACTCCCCCTTTTTCTCAATCCGAAAGTACGTCAACACGCACACGTGTGCGGCGTGTCTCATCGACGACGTAGACATCGCCAGGAAGTTCGTCGCTCGTATCGAGCACGTTGTTGGAAAATTTCAGGGCTCCTAAAGACATCCCCACTCCCGCTTCCATACAGTCGATGATGCAGAGCAGGGGAGTAGAAGTTTCTTACTACAAGGCTTGGAGAGGAAAACAAATTGCGACTGACGAACTAGTTGGTAACAGAGACGATTGCTACGGTTTACTGCCGGCTTACTTAGATGCGGTGAGGCAAGCCAACGAGGGCAGTATCACTGATTGGGAGATGGACGAAGAAAATCGGTTCAAGTACATGTTCTTGGCATACGGCGCATGCGTCAGAGGCTTTACGTTCATGAGGAAAGTCGTTTCCATCGACGCCACTTTTTTGAAGGGGAAGTATAAGGGTCTCATGATGATTGCCACTGCGCAAGACGGCGATTACCATCAATATCCTTTAGCATGGGGTCTTGCCGACGGGTCCGAGGGAACCGAGTGCTGGACGTGGTTTCTCTCGAGATTAAGACGTTTGTTGCGGATGGCGACGATCTCGTAATAATTTCTGATCGGAACCCTGGAATAAAGAATGCAGTTCCGGCCGTTTTCCCGAACGCGTTTCATGGTTTCTGTGCGTGGCACATTCAACAAAACGTGAAGACGAAAATGAAGAAGAAAGGTGCTTGCCCGATTTTTTTGCGTGTCGCTACTGCCTATACAAAGAGCGAGTCCGACCGTCATTTTAAGTTGCTTGAAACAAATATGCGGACGTGGCTAATTATCTTGGCGAAGTCCCAAAGGAAACGTGGAGGCGAGCATATTGCCCTAGATCAAGATACAACATAATGACGACCAATGGATCCGAGTCTATAAATGCAGCTCTGCGTAAGGACAGAGAGCTTCCAATTATTGGATTGTTGGGCTCGATTCAACGACTAACATCATCATGGTTCAGTAAGCATCGGCGATCTGCCGAAGCTTCAATCGCCGCGAACATGACTAGGTTTACGCCGAAGGTGGAGTCGATCATACGAGAGAATTTCACCGAGTCGCAAAAATTTCATGCGTCGGAAGTCGGTAATCTAACATATAACGTGTACGGGCAGCATGTGAACGAGGTGGTCGATTTGGGCTGCGCAAATGCACGTGCATGATGCTTGACATCGATCGTATCCCATGTCCACATGCGATTGCAGCTTGTGGTTCTGCCCAAGTGCCGGTGTATTCATTAGTGCACGATTATTATACCTTGGAGATCTGGAAGTTGGCATACGAAGGTACTATACGTCCGGTAACGGACCGCATTGAAACAAGTATGGACATGTTGCCGCCTCGTGTTGGTTCACAACGTGGACGACCCCAGAAAAATCGGTTTCCTTCGGTGGGTGAATTTTTTAGGAGATAACGTTGTAATGTGTGTGTATTGTCGTATTCAGAGTGGCTTATACGTTGCCATTTGTGTTATGTTATGTAAGGTTGTGTTACGTGCGTCTGCATGAATATGGTAGTACAAAACCCTCATGCAGAAATGCGCATATTTGTGTTTCCCGCCGGGTCCCCTGCCAATGCACGCAAGGTCCCCTGCCTTTAACGTTTGGGACCCGTGCAAACTTCTAATCCCCTGCCCATAACATAAGGTCCCTTGCCTTTAACGTATGGTACCCGCAAATATAGGGTGGTCACTTTCGCTTACTAAGTGGGTCCAATAATTGTTCAATTATTGATGAAAAGTGACATGTCAGAGCAGTGCTTCATTTATTTATTGCTCAAAAGTGACATGTCAGAGCAGTGCTTCATTAATTATACAGAATGTACAGGACAGATGACTTGACATTTGATTCCCGATTTGGGGCTTTTGTCCTCTGCGAAAATCTAATATTATTAAATTCCTTAATAAGATGATAATTAATAAAAAATTAGTGCGCGATTAAAAAAAATTACAAAAATAACAAGTAGATTAGCAATATCTGACTCCAAGATTGAAACCCAAAATATATATTCCAACAAGTATTTCAAGTTGAACGATTTTTGACGTGAAAATAGTAAGAGAGCACACTCAGAAAACATACTCGTGTTTGTGATTTCTGTATGATGTAACAATCTTATAGACTTAACGTAATTCTTGTGTTTTTATCCAATTTTTTTGTTCTCTGCTATTGTATGATGACTTGATATTGTATTCTACGATAAACAAATTATAAATACGCACAATTAATCGCTTACTTCCATGAGTTAACATTGCAAAAATCGCACATGAACACATCGGACCCACATGTTATGGGCAGGGGACCAATCGTCAAAACAGGGGACCCGCCGAGATTGCATAGGACCCATACTGAGATGGACGGGTCGTCATTGGTCCCCGTCAAAATGATGCGCATGTTAAGGCCGGGTCCCGTCCGGTCCCGTTAAATTGTTGCGCGACATAAGCAAGGGACTCGCGCGTAAAGATCAGGGGACCTGCGCGTTATGAGCAGTGTCCCCGCACTTATATTCAGGGGACCCGCGTATTTCAAGTGCGTAGCAAACAGCTGAAAGTTAAAATCATATCACCCTGTGATATTATGTCAAATCACTTAAAATTCAGTTATTTTATGTCAAATCACACAGCTTCTCACTGACAAAAAGTTGGAAAACACATAAAAACTCAATCTTTCACAATTATAAACCCTAAATTCATATCCAACAAACGATAACTTAATATCAAACAAGTATCAAACAAAAATTCAACATAGATATTCAACAGCACATGAAATTTATACTCAACAGAGGAAATTTTCCTACTCAAAAAAAGGGTTTACTAAAAACTGTCCAATCATTATTGAAAATAGAAGATGCGAGGTATTTTCTAAAATCCTTCATATGAGTTTGATTGAGTCGGGAGACGTCGTCCTTATTCATCATAAGCGACATTGCCGCCCGCAACATCGCCACGCCATCTTCTCCCCTGAAAATCATATCGAAAACGACACTTATTTTAAACACGACGACAAAGTAATAAAACGCAACATTCATGAAAACTTATTGATTTTGTCTCCTGAAGTCGCGACAATACTTCTTTGCAAAGCTCTTGCCCTTGTTAGGCATGCGTTTTATCAGATCCAGGTCCTTGAAAATCGCCGGGATTACGATCTGAAGTTTGTTGATGTCATCGGCGATATAGCGCCACTCGAAGCCAGGAGGCGCATCGGAGTCGTAAATCGTGAACTCCTTCTGCCGCACATCAACAACGAACAACACCCATCGGCCTGACGTACGCATGGGGATGGCAACTTTGGTCGCTAGATCCCACGACCTGCACTTCCAATCTTCCTCCCCCCCCTCGCGAACGGGATCAATCTCTTGAAGGCTTTCCAGACGGCTTCCCGAGTATGTTTAGCACCCCTGGCTCGTCGACGAGCTGCTTAAACCTATAGGGCATGTACGCGACTTTGCTCGCCACCGATTTGCTAAATTTCTGCATCGTTTCGATCCCAGCGAGGCATTCATCGACGTGCTGCAATAAAATATAGACCGTTTTTTCAACACATTAAAGTAAGGTTCCTAAAGGTATTTGGAAATTTATATACGTACCATCTCATCGAGTGGAATACCCGAAGTCGCAAGGTTCAGGAGCCATCTAGGTCGTGTTCTTTTAGCTTCCCTGGACTTTCATGCCGGTAATCTGCAAAGCCGTTTCTAGCTGACTTTCGACTTTTGGCCACAATGTTATGGACCTTGAACTGGATATGCCGCTCGAACCCCGAAAGCTTTGGAGCTTTGACTGTATTCGTCGAGGGGAAATCGGTGAACGGCGTCGTGGTGTACCAAGATGGCTTCTTCGTCCGCTCAGGGGTCTTCTCTCTGACGACGCCTTTTCCTTTGTCGGCCGCTTGGACAGAAACCGATGCCTCGGCGTGCGTCTCCAACTGAGGGACGTCCTGTAGCAGCTCGGCATGCGTCTCGAACTGAGCATGGACCTCTAGAGGCTCGTCCATGGTCTCGAACTGAGCGTTGTCCTCTGAGCCTCTACGAGACCATAAGCGCCCCTCCACGACGATGGGTCGACCACCTCTTCTCTTCTCTCTTGGTCAACAGGGAACCGAGGCGGTTGCTTATATCCAGCGTAACGATTTTGCGCCCATTCCGACAGACTGTGACCGTCCCATGCCTCCAGACTCGGAAAATAGCCATCCGGTCCCATGTACGATGTGTTCCTCCATCTCTCATCGTAATCTATACAAGAAAATTCGAAAATAACTTCCAATTATTTTTCACGTACTTATGTATAAAACTTACCAACTCGGGCTGTGTAGCGACCGATCCACGCCAATCTCGGGCGGTGTAGCGACCGATCCACGCCCAATCGGGCGGTGCGCGTAGCGACCGATCCGCTCGGGAACTCGGTATGCGCCGCGTGGGATTCATATCCAAATTCGCTTGGATCGACATCTACAACGTAAATAGTAACTACTAAGTAATCTACACAACTAGTTAAAAAATTAAGTATAAAAAAAGCTTACTATAACGAGCTTCGGTAGGCGAGAGTGCGAGACCCGTGAAAAACCTGCTCGCCAAACCCTGAACTGAGTTCCCCAAGTCCCTGAGGCTGTCGGCCCACGATCGCATTTGGGTCCAATGTTCCTCGTACGCATCCCACCTTCTCTCGTTCGTCGACCACCGTCGACCCTCTTCTTCTTGAAATGATTGAATTGCGTGCCAAGTTGGTCGACTCGCCCAAACAAGCTGGTGAAGTTTTGGTCCATACGACTTTGCCATTCATCGAAGCTTGGACCCGAGGCGAAACCATGGCCACTGGATGGACCCGTCTCCGGAGCTGCATGAAAGCCGTGCTCGTGCGGATGTTCGGGGATGTCGCCGTGATGCAACATCATATCGTTGTCGCGACGGCCACTGCCCTCGATCTGGGCTACGGTCTTAGGCACCAAATTATGCCGGCTAGAACCCTCACCGCGATGGCGGTGGCCGCGGGAACACCTAACCTCCGCTCCCTGCAGGAGTAGGTACGTGACACGATCGAATAGTTCGTGTGCCGCCCCAACATCGAAACGCTGTCCCTAAAGTACGGTGCCTCTAGCTCGTACGCTGACGGTACTATCACTCCTCGTACATGGGACCCGTCAGCGTGTTCTCCGACGGACTTCAAAGTCGGGCATCCCTTGCGACTCCAATTTCTCGTCACCCACCTGAGCATGCGTGGCGTGTAATCTTCTTCTTTGCGAATCGCAAACTCGTCTGCAACCCCCGGTATGCACTCGTATGCTAGTATCTGAAATCATAACGCAAATAATATTAGCAATCATGTCAAAACAAGGTATGGCAAATCTTAATTATAAATCACCTGAAGTGGCTGTACGAACCCACTTATCAGCCAATCCCGTTTGATCTCAGCTAGATTTTTTTTAACAGCGCGTATGACGTCCCTGAAAGCCACGCTGCCCCACGGATACTGCGAGAAAGCAAACAGGTCTTCAGCGAGATGGAGGACCCAAGGACTGACGACGGTGTCCTTCTTTGACTTTCGGGCCAACAACACCGCGGTGGCGAAGTAGACGTTCGCCAACTTAATCTTCTCGTCGTCCACACGTTCCTCGTCGCCAGCCAAATTCTCCAACGCCATCTTGACGTGAGACAAGCGAACTATTGCTGTATCGCCAAAATGTCTCCTCGCGAATGCTTGTCTTCGTTCACCGCCGGTATCACGGCGTCGAACTTCAGCCCGGTGATTAGGCAGTACTCCGATTTTGAAAATCGGAGTGGACTATTGCCAACAATCATCCACAGCTCTTCGCGATTGTGCAGAGTGGTCTGCCTCTGGATGAGGTACCACAACAACTGAAGCGAGAGCTTAAATCCGCCTCGGCCATAACAAGGCGGGCCGAACGGACTCGAGCCACAAAACCTCTGAAACTCCTCCTGGTTAAGACACCGTCTTATCAACTCGCTGGCGTCGCTGTATAACGAGAGTCACCGCAGGACGGCAATCAGGAACTTCGTCCACTTGCTCCAGCTGCTTCTTCATCACAACCTAATTTATACGTAAAACACATTGTAGCCAATTACTTGGTATGAATATTGACAATAGAAAAACCTTATGCACATATGGGCAGGGGACCGCATCGCATATGCTGTGCGTATTTACACGGGACCTGTGCGAATTACACGGGCCTGTGCGAATTTACACGGGACCTGTGCGTATTTTCACGGGACCCGCCCATAAGATGATGGTCATATAAGCGGGGTCCCCTGCTTATAACGCAGGGTCCCCTGCTCGTAGCGCGCGGGTCCCGTGTTCTTGGCGGGCGCAAGGTCACGGGACACACGCTACGCAGGGGACCGTGCTGGGACCATCATCGGGACCATCATCTTATGGGTGGGTGCCGTGAAAACGGGTCATGTGCTTCTAAGCACGGTCCTATGCTTGCAATCACGGTCCTATGCTTGCAAGCACGGGTCCGATTTGAAAATTAGGGTTCGATTTGTTAAATTGAAGACGAAGAGTAGAACAAATACCTTCACTCTCTGGGTGTTCCCGCTGATTGCCATTGTAGATTGAGGTTCTGATTTGGGTTTTACTTGCAGAATCGATTTGCAAAACGTTTGGTGTGCAGGAAAAAGACGATTGAATTGAAGAAAGTTAAAGTGGTGGTTGCTTTTTTACTTTTACTGTTCTATCACGGGTTGTGTTGTTTGCTAATAGCTACAGTAAAACCTGTAAATTCTTGAACCTTTATATTATTATACGGGTTCTATCACGGGTTGTGTTGTTTGCCAATCGCTACAGTAAAACCAGTAAATTCTTAACATTACACGGGTTCTATCAGGGGTTGTGTTGTTTGCCAATCGCTACAAATACCCCTTTATGTTTATTACATAACTAACCTAATTAAATACAACTATCTATATATTTTTAAACCTAATTAAATATTATAAAATATAGTTCATTTAATTTAAAATACAATACTAATTAGATCAGGTTCATAATATATATATAATGCTTCAAATTAAATATAAATACTTAGATTCACGTACAATACAATAGCATAAAATTATTAAGTAATTTACTACTCTACCCTTCTCGCCGGCCATTCTCCACCAACCGGAGCTGGGTCGACAGTCTGCACGGCGTCGTTTCGGACAACTCGATCCAACCTGGGCCTACAATCACTTCGCTCTCAGCCTCGTCGTCGTCGTTTCGGACAGCCTCGGGTGCTTGTCCTTCGATCACTTCGCTCTTACCATCGTCGTCGTCGCCGTCGACCTCGAGAGCATCGTCGCCGCCGTTTAGGAATCTGCCGATCTGTCTCACGATCCACACCCTCCTTGGGAGAGGTCGACGCCGAGGTCGGCCTCTAGACGGCGGCGGACGGCGGCGGCCGTGGTAGTCCGGAGGTCCGACTGACGGACGATTTCGTGGAGGCGGGCAACGATTTGGGCGTCCGTCAGCATTCTTCCTCTTTTGTTTCTGGGATTATTTAAAAATGTTAGATGCTGTGTGTTGATAAATCCAAGCCTTATATAGCTAAAAACGCCGTAAGAGCTTCCAAAACCCTAACATATAGCGCGGGACCAAGCTCTAGTACACGGGACCCAAGCTCTTGTGCACGGGACCCAAACTCTTGTGCACGGGACCCAAGCTCAAGTGCATGAAGCATGCGCGGGTCCCCTGTTTTTACGCGCAGGTACCCTGAAACCATGCGCGGGTCCCATGATCTAATGGGCCTGCACTAATGTGCGGGAACAATGCACTGATGCGCGGGTCCCGTGAATTTATGGGCGGTCCCGTGAAATTTATGTGCGGGTCCCGTGAATTTATGTGCGGGTCCCGTGATTTATTCGCCGCACTAATGTGCGGGACTCCTGCTTTAATGTGGGGTCCCACGATGTAACGCGGGGTTGCCTGCTTTCAAGCAGGGTCCCCGGATCAACTGGAAGTAAAAACAATGAACATGTTCGGCCTTCCAAACCGGAATTTCCGAAGCTTTGAGAACCCATTGGAAGGGTTTAGGACTGAGAGTTACAGATTTAGATGGTTATATTCAAAATACGACCCGGAAAAATACTTACACTGAAGCGTGAGGTTCGAAACTTTCGTTCGCCGAGGACTTTCCAGTTTCCTTCGCCTGCGATGAAGCGCGATATGAGGTCGGGGAATTTCTCTTAAGGACGAGGACGAAGAAGAAGAATAATTCGGTGAGGTGGAATGAATGCTTTCTGCTGCAAAATGGACGAGCAGCTTTTAATTCGTTTCAGCTTTCAGGCGTTGTATTTTATTTTTTTGTTTTTCTTTTTTTTTTATAATAAGGGATTACGAGAAGATGATTAAGTGTTAATTAAAAACAGCGCTATTGACCAAAAAAAAAGTAAAGAGTCAAGAGTGCTATTTTTTAAACTTGACCGCGTCAAAGGCTATTTTTTAAAAAGACCCATCGCCCTTGCTCTTATTGTGGGCCCTACCGATTCTGCTTTTGCATGAATGTGTGTTTGTGTATATCGTGCTTTGTGTGGGAGTTATCTACAAAGATGGAGGGAAGAGTAAATCCAATCACGCGAAAATGGACTTTTTTCTAGTTGCCTAATATAAATATTTAAAAGGCTAAACAAGGATATGTAAATTACCCGTAGAAACCAAGGTTCTCAAACCAGGTTTTCGAACTCTACAGGAAATTTTACTGATTTAAGGTTTAGTGGTTTAACCGGAATCAAATCGGAGTAAAATCGCTATCTTAAATATAATAAATATATATTTTATATATGAATCAACAAATAATATGGAACATATACATGTTTTTATGAACTTTTTTCAAACTATAATTTTATAAATTAAGGGGTTGCGCGGGTTGTTATAAATAAATTAATCGTATGTCAAGTATCTATACTCTTTTATTAAGTGTGAGTGTGTGTATAAAATGTCAATTTAATCTTTAAATTTAAATAAAAAATTAAGTAATAAAATAAAAAATCATCCACTAACTCTAATTTACTATATTTAGTTAATTACTATTTTTAGTTAAATTTAGTTAAAAACTAGTATATCTTTAATCTTATAATTTAGACATATACATAACCAAATTTAAATAATAACTATCAATTAAAATATATCATATTTAAATAATTTTAATATTATATATTTATATATTATATAGCACACACATTAGAGTGTGCAATGAGTACTAGTTATAGGTTAATCTATGAGTTTTGGGTCAAATTTGAATAAGAATAAAATAGAGAGCTAATAAGTTAATTAAAATAAAAATTATGGTCTTGGATGGAATCGAACACAAGTACATTAAGTAAAATACCCCACAACTTAACAACTAGACCAAACTAATTTATTTATTTTCTTATTTTGTACAATTTATTTAAAAACCAAAATATTTTTATTTATTTTAAATAAAAAAAAGACCGGACGGGGACCAGACCGGATTTCTGACCGGTCCGGCCGCAACCGGCCGGTCCGGTCCGATCTTCAAAACCATGGTAGAAACAAGTCTAGAAAATTAGGCTTTTTATCAATTTTACAGTTTATATGAAAAAGATTATCTAAATATGGTAGTTTGGAAAGTGTATCAATAATAGGGTACTCGGCCACTTGGAGTGGCGCGTTCTAAAAGCACCACCTCGCGTTCAGCTTCAATTTTTTTCCATTCGTAATTTTAGTTTCAGTTTTTTTAATTGTTAAATTTTATTTGTTTTCCTTTTTTTTACAGCGCCACCTCGCTGGGTTTTCCTTTTATTTTTATTTTCATTTTTTGTTTGTTGTATTTGTTAAGTTTTTATTGTTTTTATGTTATTTAATAAAAAATGAAAAATTGATGTAAAAATTGAAAGTAAAATATTATTTAAAAATTGACCCAAAGATATAAAAATATTATCATTTCAATCTTCTTATTAGATAAACTTATATAGTAGAATAAAATTTTACTAAAAACAAGTATCTGTTTGGTTGAGAGTATCATTTTACCATTGTTTATGTGTCCTTTCATATGTATTTTACTTAGTATATCATGAGATTGTATGATACCTAAATATTTTATTGATATATATGAGAACACAAGTACCTTTTTTATGTAAAGGTACCATAATACATTTCTCTATTATGTCTAAATTTCGTATATGATGTAACTTCAACCAGTGGGGTATCTATGTGAATTTTATTTTTATTAGGTACCTACATATAAAAAAGTGCTAAGAGATGGATTTTGATATTTTTTATACCTTTGGTATTTAATTGTCAATTCCCTTTTTATTTTCTGTCTTCGTTTTTTATTTTATTCTCACTTAAGATATGTGACAGTATGAGAAATCAATTGGGCAACATGATCAACTTTTGTATTGTGGTACATGTTACATTAAAAAAGGTACACTATGCTCTCTGATATATCAATAAAATGGTATCATACAATGTCATGATATGTTACGTAATACACATATAAAATGATATGTAAATGATGATCAAATGATACTCTCAACCAAACGGATACTTTTTTTTAGTGTAAAAGCTTTATTCTACTATATAAGCTTATCTGAAAGCGATTGAAAAAGTAATATTTTATACTTTTGGGTGACTTTTTTATAACTTTTTACTTTCAATTTTTTTATATCAATTTCGCATTTTTTTATAAAAAACATAAAAACAATAAAAAAACTAACTATAAAACAACAAAATGAAAATAAAAACAAAATGAAATCCAGCAAGGCGGCGCTGTAAAAAAAGGAAACCAAATAAAATTAACAATTTAGAAAAAAAAACAGAAATTAAATTAAAAAATGAAAAAAAAAAATTGAAGCTGAAGGGCCACAGGAACGCGCCACTCCAAGTGGCATAGTAACCTATTATTGATACACTTTCCAAAGCTTCCCTGTTTTAGATAATCTTTTTCATAAAAACCGTAAAATTGTTAAAAAGCTCGCGTCGAAGAGGACAAAATCGAGTTCGAACTCATTTATGTCGACCTCGAGTTTGAGCTCAATTATAAGAGGTCAAAAGTTCGCCATCAGACTTGCAAATTTTTTATCTTTCTTCTTTTTATTAATGTTAAATATTTCTTTATTTTTTATTAGAAAGTTCGAGCTCGAACTCGAGTCGAGCTTATTAGCCCAACAAACAAGCCGAGCCAAGCCCGAACATGACCAACTCGAGCTCGGCCTGATTAAGGTTTACTGGGCTCGAGCTTGGCTCGACTTGGCTCGAAAAATTTCGGGTCGAGCTCGGCTCGATTAAACACGTTAAATATTTAATATATATAAAATAAAATTGTCGGTCGACAAAGGCTCGACGAGTCATGAACCCAGATATGATAGCTCAAAGCTCGGCTCGAATCAAGCTTTTACCGAACTGATCGCGAGCAGTTCGGCTCGTTTTCACCACTAGTCGAGCTCACAAGGGGTTGCCGAAAACACTCCGAATAGTCCCGTACTTTCCGACACCTCTAACTCGTCCGGAATGATCTGTTTTCCAATAGCAGTGGATAATGCATCATGGTGCCTAAGGGGAACAAATTTCCCTCGACGCTGTTGTTCGTGCAACTGTGCCTGTCAATGATTATTAGTAAAACCCGTTAATTCATAACATATTTGTGTAATAAAACTAATTAAATGTAACACTTACAACTTTTTCTGCTAGATCCCGAGCATCAACATCAATGACGTAATTTCCATCATCTCTTTTCTTGGTCCTAGCTCGAATAAAATTTTTTGTCCTTTCATTGCCGCTGGACAACAGAGAAACCAAATGTCCAGAAAATCGACAATGTGATCAAGCGGGTCCTCAGTACCCCATTCAACCATCTTTCCTAAATATCCTGATGTGCCGAGGTGGTGTGGATAAATATTGTGGGACTGGTTTTTGTTTAGCCTTCTCACTAATTTCCTACAATTTATAATTAAATTAGGTATGTGTAAGCCAAATTTTAGATAGTATAAAAGAATTACAACTATGTATAAGGTAACCTGAAACTCGAGGGTAGCCCTGTAGTCCCTCCACGTCGTCAATCCTTGTCGATCGATGTGTCCATACTCTTCAAACAAGCTGGCCCTTTCACCTTTTCTCGTTTGTGAAATTTGTTCTTCCAGTTCTTACGCAACTCTCCAGCCTTCTTGAGGACATTTGCCTGATTGAAGGAGAATCGGGCAACCTCCATGTGCGCTGCAAAATATGTATGTATATATAATTCAAATAAGATTGATAATAAAAATAAGAATAATTAACAAATAGAGAAAAAACATTACCTTAACATCCTCCCAAAGTCTATCCTTGAGTCCTGTGTCGATATGACGCCAATCCGCGACAAAGTCTGGCACGTGCGACCTCGTCATCCTGCCAATGTAGTTACTGAATGTTGCCCTAGTTGCCTTGTCTGGGCCAACGAGGGTACCGTCATCGTCGAACTGTAAGATACAGACCTCCGAGTCATGATCTAAGCGTTTATGTAGTGATTTCATGTTATACGGTCCTCTTGTACGCCTCTTCGACCTTCTAGTGGAATCTGTACCGCCCGAAATAGACGTAGGCCGTGAAGCCGTCGTCAAACGGTACGTACCTAAAAACTTTTACCATTGTTTGTAGTTTCTTTTTGTTGGCACGTCGAAACTTTGGTTTAAAGAAGACGTACCTCCTTCGACACGTGTCGAATCCTCATTCGGAGAATTGCGTAATCGATCTTCGACAGACTGCAAATCTTTTGCCTTGGCACTGATTCAAGAAGCCAAAAATATAACACAAAGTAAATATAACAGAAACCATATGTGATCAACTCAACAACATGAAGGATTTAAACGAAATATAAGATATTTCCGTCCAAGAAAATTTAAATGTCCAAAATGGTACTCCTAATCAAACACGCATTGAGCAAGCCTTTGATTGAGTCAGTGAGTATACGTTACAATGTTGACCAAAAGTTGACCGCAGTGTGACAAATTGTTTAGTACCTGTTCTTTAACCTGTATTGTGCAGATCATAGAAACTATTGGTGCGTAGTCTTAGGATTAGGTTATCCAATTAAAGTGTAATAGAATCAACACAAACATGCATGATGCATATATTGTTTAGTTAATTTGTGTATTGGCCTAACAACTGCCCAACACAAATAGGAGAATTGATCAAGATCAGCTTGATTTGGGGTCCATTCTAAAATCAATGGTAATATGAATTAGTTCATCATCTTATAAGCTAATGAATCTCTTCTTAATTAACGACGTGGAACACATGTAACTTATTAGGGTTATCTACTTTAATTATTTACCAATAAGGTACAAAAATGTTGTGTTTACGTTCTGATCTTCTCAAGACGATCAATTCTACTCTTAACTCAGACATAAACACTTATTAAGTCTATATATTGTCTCGTAATATTTCGGTTATGGAGTTTGATTAGTATCACAGAATATTAACGAAGTTCGCTTTTTAAGAACCTATGTTCATAGAACCAACCACAATGGCTACACATATATCAGTTTTTACTTTTTAGGCTCATAATTCGCAAAAACTTAACATAAACACATTCATAAAAATGCAGTCTTGAACGACATGGATGGGGTCTTTAACTAGTGAACAATAATGCAGCAATTTTGCGACCAAAATCCTAAAAATAAAATAACAAAATTGAAGACAACCCTAATTTTTTTACCTCTTGGCCTTGTTTACCGTCCTCTTTTTTCCATATCTTTCCTTTTCATAGTTCTCCGCCGCCGCCTCTTCATCTCCGCCGCCTTCACTCCCAACATCGTCGCCTATTGGTTGTCCTTCGCTCGGAGAAGAGTCAGATCGCCGCCGTGTAGGAATTTGTGGATCTCTCCACGATGAAAACCCTCCGCCGAGATAAGTCGACGCCGAGATCCGCCTCGAGACGGCGGCGGACGAAGGCGGCGGTGGCGGTCCTCAGGTTGGATGTACGGACGATTTTGTGGAGTTGGGGCGACGAGTTTTGCGTCTGTAGTCATTCTTTTAGCTGTGTTTTTTTATGTTCTTGGAATGTGTGACGGCGTTTGCTATGCCCGAAGGAGTTGTATAGGTACTGCTATTGATTCTATGACAAGGAAAATGACCAAGTCATGATTGTTATATTTAGTGTGTAATAAATGAAAATCAAGGAAGGTGTTATAAATATCTGACTTTACTATTTATAAGTCATTACGTGAAGATACTTTTCCATATATGGTATGAATATTACATGTCGATTTACAGGCAAATTTGAATTACCATGTTAATTTTAACGATGTGTTACTATTTTAAATATGGCATACATACCCTATATTCATACTCGTAGGCAATTAGATTAGGAACGACTGAAACGTGGTAGACAATATTTGCCTCTTGCAATATTAAAATCGCATTGAAGATCTTTTAATATTTTATGCTTTGGAAAAAACTATTAATATATAACGATTGGCTCTAGTTGGCATTATTATAAAAGAAAATTAGTTCAAATGGTAAGATCATTCACGTATTCTATCTTCGCAATCACTACAGAACGAGTATCATAATATCTTCATCAATATTATTATATGTCGGCCTATATTCCAACTCCTTACACCTCCGTATGCATATCTTCACACACCCAAACACTTGATATTTGAAATAATTATTTAAAAAATCACATGATTAAATAAAAATTATTATATTAACTGTTGAGATATCACGTGTGAAGGACAAGAGTTCACACCGAAATTGTGAACAAATTAAAAAGGGTTTATAAGCTTGATGGGCCACTCCTCTTGTCACCAATTGGTTTTAAGAAGGAATCCATCAAGTTTATACCGGGTACCCCTTCTCTGTGTGGCGCATGTGCGTGGGCTTGAATAAATTACCGGAGGCCCGGCCCGTTATTTCTTTTATTAACTTATTTTGCATTAAATCAACAATATTAATTACAGGGACTATTCAAAAATTATTAATTAAGTTATTTAACAATGATGCATTGGTATAGTAATTAATTATTTTTCATTGTATTGCTCCTTATGTTAATCGCTATATTTCCAAATAAATATTATTGAATTTATCAACTTAATCCCCGTCGTAGAGGGGGTATTTTAAATAACTAAAATACTCAGTTATATATAACGTTAAAATAATATTGAATTTTTTAATCCTAATACGAATATATTTAAAGAAATTAAATAGCTAAATACTCTTTTCATATTTCAAGATTTATTACCTACATAAAAGTTTTGAAAGACCTGTCAAAACTGCCGCGCGGTCCACGGGTGCCCGCCTGCAACCAAAGTGGCGGGCGACTGTGAACTTTTAGGCCGCCTGGAGGCGAGCCTGGGTGACTAGCCTGCGCAGGCCGCTGCTTTGTTAGGGCGGGCCGCAAAATATAAATAGTTATATTAAATAACAGATGTAAAATAATTACATAGGTTTATTATACTATTTAAATATAATTTCAAGTGAAATTAGGTTTAGGAAATAAATAAATTATTGTTAAAGAGTTACGATTAACGAGCCACCCCACCCCGCTTGCTCTAGTTTGAATTATGCATTCTATTTAAATAAGTTTTTATTTCAAAGTCAAATGCTTATTAACATTAAATCGTCTTTTTAACTGGCAAGATTTATTTGATGTTACTTTACATTTAATGAAATTATAACATAAAACTCATTTTATATGGGATATATAATGGTAAGTAATTAATATTTACTCTACATATTAATAGAGAAAAGGCGATGTCAATATATGTCATACATTTTATTTGTGGTTACGTGAGTTCTCTTTTAACATGATTTGTTTCACTAAACATCGGTCTTGTAAAAGGGGTTATTATCGGAAGTTAATGCTTCGGGTATGATATTTTTTTAACTTAGTTTTTCTTTTTTTTTGAAGGTAGAGATTTCGCCGCAAGGAAAAAGAATATTTTCTTTTTCTTGACTAGTTCTTTAGTGAAAAAACGTAGATTATGCTCGACGATTATTTTGATTTAATAATATCCCTATTTCATCACAACTTTTTAGTTTCGCTACAAAAAATTCAGACTGAAACATACAAAATAGAATCTCACATCTTTTAATAGTCGAAAATCATTCCCCCAACACATGTAATCCTCCTTTAATAAATAAAAAATTGACGAACAGATCTCAATAATACGCATATTCCATCCTTCCCTTCATCCCTCCAATATAAATAAACAACTATCGAATGAGTTTAAAAGAAAGAAATAGCACATAACCATCTCCGAGATGAAGAAAACAGCAAACACCCAAAAGCTGGTCCTAATTCTTGCAGTACTATTATCAGCCATCTATGCCTTGAATTTCATATGCTTGTTTTTATTACAGAAAGCACATTTACATATAAGATACCTAACGCCCTGTCTTCTTCGTCTATGAGACTACGTTGTCAAAGCCACGATGATGATCTTGGATATCATGAACTTATTAATGGGAAAATATACAATTGAGCTTTGTGAGAACTTATTCCAAGACTTTGTTCTTTTGTCATCTGTGGTGAATCGAAGCAGAAAAGCTTCGATGCGTTCAGAGCCATAGATCACATCACAGATGCAAACCCTAATCATCTATGGTATGTGCACAATGATGGGATATAATATACGCTAATGTTTCAATCATACTGCCAAGAAAAAAGTTCGATTGGGAGTGAAAGACTCAAATTATATTTATTTTTAGATACAATATAAGTTATAGGTATTGGATTCATTCGTGCTTTTGTACTTTGCATGCATAGATGGATAGTCTATGCAGTATTAATATCCTTTCGATGGAATGTACTATTATTGATTCAAACTCTCTAGTTTAACCTTTTTTTTTTCTCTCTTGTTCTAGTCTTGTTCTTTTCTTCATAATAACAAGATCATGGGAGATCAACCTAAAGACGTACGCGTATTAATCTCATGTCAAGATTAACAAAATAAAAGCATGTAAATGAGGGGTAAAAGATTGATATATGGATAGTTGTATTATTCATCGCTAGTGCAAGTGTTCATTTATAATATAAATAATATAATATACTCTCTAACAAGCCTATATATAGGTGAAGTGATCATAATGTGATATTCGAGCTCATGCTAAGAGTCAATAAACAACCTAGAGACTAGGAAATATAGTGAAAATAAATATATACAATTAAATACGACATTCTCTGCAATTAAAACTTTTAGATAAACTTATCAGTTAACAATGTGCCGCTAGAGAACAGGACAAGTTGGAAAAAAAAAATAAAGAGAGAAGTTCACAATATCTCTATCATTCGAAATTCGAAGTGGTGAAACAAAAATTAGAGTTACTTAGATCCAATCCAATACTTAAAAACCCACAAAGAAACGTTTTTTTATTCTATAATATATCAACTGTGCACTGGAATAACAATTATCGTCTCCATATACATCACAAATTTTATTTTGCAATCCCAAATGAAAATTAACAACTTTGTGTAAGAGGAAGCAACTGACCTGCATCGAATTCCCTCTTTTTTTTTTCTTCATAACTTTGAGGCCAAGTTGCTGAATGAAGGATCAATGCATACAACCACCTGATATTGTTTCTCAAATTGTAATAACACAGATATATTTTTAGCAAAAAATGATTCATGGGACATGGTTTATTAAAAATACCTTCCCTACCACTTTTGCCTGAATGGAGATAGTCGACTGCATCGGCAACTGATCGAACTCCATCGAACTGTTTCGGGTCTAACACAACCTTTTAAAACGTAATAGGAAATGATAATGCGGCTCAGTAAGTAAACACAAACGTCCCAGAAAACAGATAACTATGACAAAGAAGAAGCTTAATTACTTTACCACTTAAGTTTTCCTGAGGTGTAAAGATTCATTAACTTATCTAAATGCTGTTGCCAGTGTTGGGCATATTGCCACCAAGAAGAAGCCAGCCTAAGAAACAGATCAAGACAAGTTAAATTAGTTAGACGATTGGGATTGAGTAGCTATTCATCCATAAATCATACGTTAGATATGAAACAGAATTAGCGAATGCTACAAGCTAATTTGCCAGTTATGTAAGCAATGCATGAAGACAAAAAAGAGAGACAATATCCACTGGATTGTTCAAAGGGTTAGTTAGAAAGAAATCTGACGAAGAAGCGAAGTAAGAAAAATGCACTTCCACTATCATGGTGAGTGTCAGGAATTCGACTTTTTAATAAATTGAAATGCAGCTATCAGTAATGAGAACATATATAAATTCATTATAGTACTTAAGCGTGAGGATCAAATCTCTTACTACAGTCTGACTCTTTGCAAGGATTTTTTCGCATAATCCAGTGTAGTTTTGCGGTTTCCACCCATCTTCTCCTTGATACTACAAGCATACACAGAAATTGATGTAATGCGTTAGAACATTGATAAAAAGAAAAAGGAAAAATGAAATGTGTAAGCAAAATGATCTCATAAGAAGTATTTAGTTGCGAAATATTTATAATTATATCTGAATGAAAAACCAAACCTGAGAAATCATCCTATTACGACAAGACGTCCATAGGTTGCCAGGGCATTCAAACATAAATCAAACATTTCACCACCTACAGACTCGTATACAATATCCACACCTTTGGGGAATTCATTCTTTAGAACCTGGAACATAAGAAGTGGTGAAATGTATCAGACTCAAACAAGCATCACATAATTGTTTTACTGTGGGGCGAACAATTCTTGTCTGACAAAAAAAGTTGTGTGCTCTGTGCTCTATCATACAAAAACAATCTGTCACACTTCAGGAAATGTCTTGAAAAACTGGGCAATTGTCTTGAAATACTATTAATCACTGCTCAGGGAATGCATTTGTGGATATTCTCCACATAATTAACATAAAGATATTATCCATCGAGAGAATTTCAAAGAGCAACACCCAATCATGAGCAATAAGCAGAAGGTGTTATCTAACTTCTTACAGATTTGATATTTTCGGTTTTATAGTCTATGACTCGGTCCACTCCCAAATCCTTCAAAAGTGTGGCCTTGTCCTTGCCTCCACAAGTAGCAATGACCTTATTTCCAGCTAGCTTCGCCAACTGTATCAATGCAGTCCAGGTTTTTCAAAATTTCCAGAGAAAAATAGTAAAGAGTATTTTTGAAAACAATCGAATTAACATATGGAACACTAGCAAAATGTTTGAAGTGATATTTTACAAAAATAAGTCCACAAAACATCCCATGAATCTCAGAAAGTTCCAGCAAAAACCAACAGACCTGGACAGCAAACTGCCCTGTCCCTCCTGCAGCTGCTGTGACAAGAACAGATTTTCCTGAGTCCATTTGTGCTGCCTATGATGTTTTTAAAAAGGAAAAAGATATCAAGGAAAGAACAATGGGGCATTAGCTGAATTAGTACTAAGATGAAATAAACTACCCTTAAATTCTGAGAACTTCCACACACGGACGTAATCTACAGCTAACAAGGAGAGATACCTTTTCTAGAGCAATAGATGACCGTAAGACCAGATGTGAGCATAGCTACTACTTCAGGATCTGCCTTGCCACGGGAAGGATATGCTTTGCGGGCACTAAAAAAAAGGGACCACTGAGAGTATGAAACTGAAGGAATATAAGTCAAGAAGTAAAACGGAAGTAAAGAATATGAAACACCATTTGTACCATGGAGAATTCAGCATACTTCCATAGGTCATTACTGCAGCTGGTGTACCAACTTTTAGGTGTTTCACTGAATCTCCAATCGCTGCAACTATTCCTACAGCCTGGAAATGTATTGGTGACTCAATGCTACTTTAGGACACCATTATTCACATGAAAATTTCGCATACGACACTACTTGTACCAGCTATATGGATAAGTTTCTAAACAAATTTCTATCAGATGAAGTGAACCGTTGAGTGAGCCAAAGAAGTCACTCAATCAGGCAAAAATACACAAGATTGCCTAAAGATTACGTTGAGGTTTTAGATCTGCATCCAGATCTTAGCACTCAGTGTTCTTTATAGTTATCATATTTGATAAATGAATAGCATAATGCTCCAAAATAAACCTTGGTGCCTTAAATGATGTTCATACAAATGAGAAAACATAAAAAAAAAAGGCCACTGAAACTTTAGTAACCTCAAACCAACATCAAATGGAAGGAGGGAAGCAAAGGTTTTGCTGCCTCCAGAGAAAATATCTTCCAGAGCTAAAATTAACCTGAAGGAAACGTAGTCCGTCAGCAGTAAGGGACACAGGGATAGAAAATATTAAATCATGACTCATGTCTGATTAAAATAACTGGAGTATTAGTAGCTTCCATTAAAATCAAACAGAAACCAAAAGATGAGAAAGGAATAGCGATGATTAGCACGAGAGAAACAAACTCACGTCACTAGCATTAACCCCAGCATAGATGACTTAAGAAGGACGTGATCAGGTTTAACTGGCAACTGCAATGGTGCCCTCACTACGCTGGTAGCGCTTCGGAAGTTGTGACTCAGAGTATGAACAATTCTAATTGACAAAAATTGAACAAAAAAATATTGTTAGTCAAATGAGTTCTAGGAGGAATATGATTAACAAGTTTTCGTGACGAAGCTCTTCTTCATACATCCAGTACTTACATCTTTTCAAAACTCTGGGGAAGCTGAAGTTAAACAGGGGCCACAGCAGGATATTTCGTGAAGTCTTGGGGCGGACACGATATTTTTCTTCTTCTGAGGAGTTGGCCAATACTCTAAACCCCTTCTGTTAGATATCCACAAGCAAGCCCCAGCTTTGTTTTCATCAGAAATCAGCTCAAAGACGCCTGGATCAGTTTGACATTAGAAGGTCACCGAAAAAACACTTGACAATGAAACTATTTCAGCAAACAACTTGGATTGAGGAGTATATGAAAATAGAAAACTCTATTCATAAGTTCGTGTGTAAAATGTTTACCTTAATGTTCACAAGTGAAACTAATGATTATTGTAAGCAAATATAAGAATAAGTTATTGCACAGAGATGACAAGAAAGATGAGTAACTTAGTTCACATTATTAGATATTAGTCGACAACCTTTCAGCACCATTCCATAGGCACGAAGCCCCCCATGAAAGCGACAAACTTAGGATCTATCTCGTTGCCCAAATCAGTTTCAACAAACTGCAAAATGGAAACCATACAACATGAGAAATTTACAAGATTCGTTCCGTGGGGAAAGAACTAGTTTTAGCATAACTAAAATAGACTGGTAAGCAACAGAGTAGTTAAATATGCGCTAGTTCCCTAAACTCTTATCTAATGATTAGACCTTATTGCTCTACATCGCACAGAAACGAAAAGAAAAATCAAAAGTTTAACCCATATGAATTAGCTACCTCGGGGCACAGAACATTAACACGAATTCCTTTACGCTTAAATAAAGCAAGTGATCTAGTAAATAAGACCACTCCACCTGCAAAACCAATAACCAATCAGAACAGAATCTTTACAAATGTACGAAGGCAATATTAACACTCTAAGAATAGGATTTATAACAAGAAAAACCATTTAAAGGGTAACATCCAAACCTTTGGAACCGGAGTATATTGGATCAATGTACATTGGATATAATCCTGAAGCTGAGCCCATATTAATTATCACACCACGTCTCTTAGATTCCTCCATCGCACGGATCTGTAGAGACGAAAAAATGTGAAATACAACATAGTATCTGCCAGAAAACTTCACAATATTCCTCACAATATATAAATGGATGGGACAAAAACAAAAAACGCTCACAAATACTAATCAAGATAAACAAAAATTGACCAGAATTTCATTTTTGTTACACTTACACTACTCCATTGCAAAACTTCACTGAATTGTAGGACGAAAATAGTCCATCTTAGATAATAAAGCGCAGATTCGAAACTGTACCGCGTGGCGAGTGGAGTCAATAACTGCAACAAAGTTCACGTCAACAGCTCTTCTCCACGACTTGAAACCATCACTCTCGTCCTTATCAAATCTGACTGGAGTTTTAATCCCAGCACTATTAATGCAGATATCCAATCCTCCAAACGCCTCAACATGCTTGTCAAATGCTGCCTTGAGTTCATCTACGACATAAAAAGATAGAATCAATCACATCAGAACTAACTAGCCCATGGTGTCCCACACCAAACTGGTTTCAAATATCTATATGATCCATATGTATCTCGATTGTTCAAGTATACCTACCAAGAAACTAATTTCGGAATAATATAACGTGAAAAACAAATGACTTGCAATAATATCAAATCAAATTGCTCAACTAGCAGCACAAGTTGACTCCCTAATTAAATCGATAATCAGCAAAATATTATATCACACAAACAATCAGAACTCAATAAGAACTTGATTACGTCAACCAATAACAGAACGGGCAAAACATAACACTGACTTACTTTAAGAGTCTGACTTACCTTTATTGGAGACGTCACATCTGAAAAAGATCGCCTTCGGCGAATCAAGCTCTGGGTGGAACTTGGAGAGTTCCTCCTCGGCTAACGACGCGACTTGCTCTCCTCGTTCTTCCGAGAAATCGACGACGGTGATGAATACCCTCTTGAGCAAGAGCTAATGCGATCGCTCGGCCGATGCCGGAAGCGCGCCGGTGACGAGCGCGGAGAGGCCTGGCTTCAGCTCCATCTCTACCTCTACGTCGTCGTCGTCGTTGTGTTAACGACAAGTGCTAGCTAGGTTCGTATTTTCCTTATCTTAGTGTGAACTACGAAATGAGATCAGATCATCCTTGAAGATGATAAAATAAAGGAAGTCGCCATCACTTGCTGCCAATATATTGTGTGTGTGTTCATATGATGAAATGTGAAATTTGACGTCCAAGTCAACAACATAGCCGTAATTCAGCCGGCCAATCTCTTGTTATTTTTGTTGCAATCTATTCTCTTTTATATACGTTCTAGCCCTAATAAAAACTCAAATTATATGGTATTTGCTCTGTCAATTGACTTTATGTTATATTATCTATAAATAATAAATTAGAAAAATAAAAGGGGGGAAATTCTTGATCAGCCGCATTTGAAGTTTAAACTTCCTCTTAATACCCACGAAAATATTTCTTCCGTTTAGTATCCTTCATGAAAAGTTTCCTATTTAATACACCAAACATTAAAATGAAGAAATAACATTTCTTTACATATACAAATCAAAAAAAACTTTTAGATTATTAGACCATTAGTCTACATTATTCTACTAACAATACATGTTATTATACCAAGAAATAAATACAGATTCTACCAATAAAATCATTATTATACCAAGAGTTCTTATTATTATACCAAATCTAATTTAACAGCATTATACCAACTGTTATCACTATTATACCAAGAAATAATGTTATTATAATTTTCTAATAAGAAGTGATTTTTAAAGATTAAACATGAAAGACGATTATTATACCAACAAAATATTCAAATAATTATACCAATAAATTCACTTATTATACTAATAAACTCATTTATTATACTATTACAGCTCCATCTAATTTGTGACTGTTGTACAACAAAGGTCGTATGACATTATACCAACTATTTAACTATTGTACCAACATACTTATAGTATTATACCAAAAGACATGTGTATTATACCACAAATACTAATCAAATTTTCCCTAAATATACCAACAAGTGTTGAGATTATATCAACAGTTTTGTTTATTATACCAAGAAATATTGATTAATTTATTACTATTTTCATACCATTATAGCGCATAATTATACCAACTATTTAACTATTGTACCAACAACACACTAATTGTATTATATCAACAAACCAGTTTATTATACCAAAAAGTTACTAATCAAATTTGATCATAAAAATATACCAACAAATGGTGCGATTATCCTTACAGCTTTGATTATTTTATCAACAAATATTCAACAACTAATTTATAGTTTTTTACCAACAACGAACATATTATACTAATACCAGCCTTTCTACTATACCAACAAAAATGGAAATTATACCAAATAACTCAAACAATTATAAAAGAACTTCTGATAATTGTACTAACAAACTCAATTATAATTTATTATTTTCCCAACCAATTCGTTATTATACGAGTACCTTTATTATACCATCAACATGAGCTATTATACCGACAAAGACGAAACTATTGTTTGACTATTATTGTACCAACAAAAAATTCAATTATACTACTATCAATATTTATCATACCAAATAATGCCGTTTTATAAAATTTTGCTGAAGGTTTTCTTATATACCATAAAGTTAAAAATAGTACTAGTTTGTTGGAAAAATTTATACCAGTATTTTTTATTATTGTACCATCAAACTCAATTAGTATAATTATTAAATTTCAACTACCTCCTGATTATTGTACCGACTAGAACCTACACGAGCTTTATCCAACTAAACACTTTGTTAAAAATTCAAGTAGACCCAAAAATATGTATCGAAATTCCATGGAAATCAAATGTAATGTTGCGAATATATCTCAAATTTGAACATGAAGATCTAACACGTAACAATATGGAATATATAATAAGTTATTATTTCGAGTTGTAATATGGCTGATACTACTACGTTTCGAGTTGTAATAATTCTATTGATGTTATACTTTTACATTTATACTACGTTTCGAGTTGTAATAATTCACATAACAACATAGTTTATTTATCTCGATGCACATATGTATAGATTTATTGTTGTAACTATCTCACAATATGGAGGGATGCATTAGCTTCGTTCTGATGAATTTACATAGCGAATCTAAAAATATAATTTGTATGCGTACTAAGTGGTATAATAAACGTTGTATAATAAGTGGTATAATAATCGTAAGTGTTATCTTAATACTTATTCCAACAATTATGTTATTACAACTTTTGTTCAAGTCTCCAATATGATGCTTTGTTACTAAATAAATGGACTACGTGGTATAATAATCAAAGTTGTTGGTGAATAATTTGTTGATCAAATAATAAGGTCTTATAGTATAATCACAACATTGTTATCAAATATATTTTTAATTTTAATGATAATTAACTTATTTATAATTTCAGGAATTTTCGATCTAAATATTTGATACCTTTTTTATGAAACTTTAAAAAAATTTAATTAAGGTACTAACAATTTCATGGATTACGCTGAAAATTTTTTGTTTTGATTTTTTAAATTCTTTTCATGTTGGAGTTTATTTTTTAAGTTTTAATTAATATAATTAAAGTAACGTGACTTTTTAATTCATTATGTTTTATTGTTTTATACTTTGATTTATATATTTAAATTTTATTTATAAGAATTTCTTGGGATGTTCGTCGAAATATTTTTTTAAATTTTCGAGTATTGTAAAGTGTGAAAAATAATTTCAAAAAATTTTAACCTATTGATATGTTAAAGGTAATACGGGTCTAATTTGAGAGAAGATACCTATTATAGTTGGGTTTATTCATAAATAACTTAAAATTGGTTTATTTTTAGAAGAAAATCAATGGGATGGATTATTTCCACGAAATTTTCCTTCTTTTTTCAGTTTAACTCATTGAGCGCGCTCATACTAAACTACAAAATTGTTTTCGAAATTAGGGTAAAGGTCCTTACTTCTATCCTACCCAAAAAAATGATAAGAATTGATTGAAATCAAAACCTTTCAGAGCTAACCACTGTATGTATCATGCCATGTGCACAGCCAATACAGCTCCAATATAAAAATTAAAAAACAAATAAACACCTACTTTTACTAAAAATATTTTGATTTCATATATGTAAGAAAAACCTATAAACGAACTAAATCAGTAGGACAAAAATGCCGTGTTAAAAAGTAATTGAAAGATCATCATCCTGTTAAAAAGTAATTGAAAGTGATCATAAAAATTTCGGAAAAAAAAGTTAATAATATGTAGTAACTCTAAAGAAAGAGAGATTGCATATTGTAAGGTTAACTATTTCATATCATTTAACTACTACATATAATTTTATTTTGTATTTCCTATGATTATCATTATTAAGTGGAAAGTACGCAATGAAGGGCAAGCGCCAACGGGTTCTTTATGCGGTTCGGATCCTCTATATTCCACTAAATATTCCAGCAATTAATTATAAATATTATATGATTTCTTATCCAACTCATCACATTTTCTCTCCCACACCACATATCACAGCAACATCTTTTCTCTCTCATATAACATATTTTCTCTCTCTCATATCAAATCTTATATTCTCTCTCCCCTTGGAAAAACTTTAAAAATATATAAAATAGGATAAAATTGTTGCATATATGTCAATCAATAATAATTAATTTCTATTTAGATGACAACATCCCAGCAGAGTAAACAGGGTACCCAGCAAACTAAATATACATGCACAAACATACATATATTATATCTATATATACATTAGATCAAGCAATTTATGTTTGACTTCCTACTTTTAACAAACTAAAAAACTTACCATGGCAAAACTTCTAGAAGCACCATATCAATCTGCAGCATCGCCGCGTTGATTGAACTGAAGAGAAGAAACTCAAAAAAACGAAAACGAGTTT
>JAPQWV010003373.1:0-42270 GCA_027422505.1 Craterostigma plantagineum
TTATGGTCTTCAGGGTTTATAATTTAGGGTTCTAAGTTTAGGGAAATTAATAAAGTAGAAATGATCCAAAAGATAAATGAGCGAAAAATTTATATTTAGCATGCTCACATCGAGTCCATATTTTTCTCTCTCTCTACTTACACACGTGAATTTGTTTTCTCTCTAATATTGTCGGGAAATGGTGCGCCTAAGCTCGCCGAAGCTGACCGGGAGGTCGCCGGAAAGAGGGTTGTATCACCACCGCTGAAGCTGGACTGAACCTGAAGAAAGTGCTTTAGATCTGAAGTGTTTAAGCTGCGATTAAATGAGGGCCGTTGATCCATATGCGCGCCCGATCTGATGGTTAGTATTCAAACGCTGAGTTTGGTTATAATATTAGTATAAAGCCCATGATAAATTATATCTAATGGCCCAAGATAAATTATTTAAGACTCAACCCCTAGTTTAGCTATATCGGGCCTTTAGTCTGACATGCGGGGTTTTGAATTATATCGGGCTGAACAAAAGTAACCAACATTAAATAATACTATAATTATTTATACTAACTGGACTTATATAGGCTTATCACAGAAACCAAACACATCCAAAGGTGACAGATTTAACAGGGGACGTTGGATGAGGCCCGAGATGATAATCGACGGACGAGATTTAATCGCATGAAAAAGTGTTCTGCACTTTTATAAGTGAAAGAAGCGACTTCAGTGTTACATGTGATTAAACAGTGGGCCATTGGATGCGATGAGATGGATCTAACGGCTGAAAACGATCGCGATTTATTAACACCTGAAGACAACAATATAAATACAAGAATTCGAGTTCAACTCTGTCACTTCACGAGCTTGTAACTTTCTCTAGAGTGAAAATTAGAGAGAGTTGTTAACTAGGGTTTGGTAGTAGACTTGGAGGTCTGTAAGATCCTAGTTGGTGATTAATCGAAAGGAACGCTCTGTTGGTCCATGGACGTAGGCGAAGGTCGCCGAACCACGTAAATCGTTGTGTCATTTTTCTGCAGTTTTTTGGTTTCTGATTTCGATCTATTCGAGCTGCGATAGCTTGAATTGGTTCGATCGACTTGTGTGCGCGTAATCACAGATCAGTGGCGAGTCGATTGCAGCTGGAATCATAACAAGTGTTGCGGTGAGGAAGGTCACATTCGAAGGTTTTGCCTAAAGAGGATCGGATCAAACTCAAACCGAGGCAAACAGACTGCTGCGGCTGATTTGCAGAATTTGGATATGAAGATGCTGAGATTTTGAGTGTGTCTGAGCATGTGGAGAGCAAGGAGCGGATCCTTGACTCAGGGTGCAGCTATCACTTGCAACAAGGATTGGTTGCAAGGATTCAAGGAAACAGCTCAAAGCAAAGTGAAGCTTGGACATGGCAGATTTTGCAAAGTGTTAGGTGTAGGATCTGTGCATTTGAGGCTCAAGTCTGGCGTTGTAGGCATTCTTAGGGATGTTAGGTATAGTCCCGGAGTTGAGGAGGAACCTTATATTCATAGGAGAATTGGATTCGAAGGGCTACAACACGAGAGCAGTTTCTGGAAAAATATCAGTTTCAAAACAGAGTAGGCTGATTTTATCAGGTTTTAAGAGGCATGGAATCTATGTCTTGGAGGGTTGCTCTGTGATGAAAGCTGTACCTAAGGAAAACTAGGAAATGTGGGCTGTTAAATGTGGTGAAAGGGAAACCACAGAAAGCTCGTTTGGGGCCTAAACGAGCTGCTCCAAAACCCTTGCTTGGAGCAGGTTTAGCAAAAAACTGCTGTTGTGAACTTGGAAAAGTTGAGCTCGGATGGTGCCGATTCTGAGCTCAAGGTGGAGGCGATTTCACCGAGGAATCGGAGCATGTTGAAGCCACATGTGAGGTCAAGCCTCGAGGAGGATGAAAGCTCAGACATGGAGGTGGAAACCAAGGTAGAAAGCTTGACAGAAATCGAAGAAAAAGCTGGAAAATCAGAGGTTGAGCTTGGAAGCAGTGCTGATTTTCGAGCTGCTGAGTCTTCTGGTGCGAAGGAGGACAGAGCAGAGGAAAGGACAGCAGTTTAAGAGCTTGGAGGGAAGCTCTTGAGGCTGTGAGAGCAGAATCTTCGGGGAAAACGAAGATTGGAAACTCGAAGAGCCGAATCGGTTCCAAGTGGGAGATTTCAATTCACTTGGACTCGACAAGGTCTCTTTCGAGGCTCGAAGCTCCTAAGGGAGCTTGATGACCAACAGAGCGGAGCTACGAATCGAGGTGGAGCGTCGATTGAAGCTGTGGGAGGAATTACAGCTGGTTTTTGAAAATTCCTGAAGCTGAAATTGGTTGAAAAAAACTGGTTCTGGTAAGCTTTTGAGCTGAGAATAACTTGTGTGGTTGGGCTGCTATGGAGGAGTTTGGGACATGGAATGCGCCTAAGCTCGCCGGAGCTGGCCGGGAGGTCGCCGGAAAGAGGGCTGTATCACACCACAGCTGAAGCTGGACTGAACTGAAGAAAGTGCTTTAGATCTGAAGTGTTTAACCTGCGATTAAATGAGGACCGTTGATCAATATGCGCGTGCGATCTGATGGTTAGTATTCAAAGGTGACAGATTTAACAGGGGACGTTGGATGAGGCGCGAGATGATAATCGACGGACGAGATTTAATCGCAGGAAAAATGTTCTGCACTTTTATAAGTGAAAGAAGCGACTTCAGTGTTAGCTGTTATCAAACGTGGGCCATTGGATGCGATGAAGATGGATCTAACGGCTGAAAACGATCGCGATTTATTAACACCTGAAGACGGCAATATAAATACCAGAATTTCGAGTTCAACTCTGTCACTTCACGAGCTTGTAACTTTCTCTAGAGTGAATAAGAGAGAGTTGTTAGCTAGGGTTTGGTAGTAGACTTGGAGATCTATAAGATCCTAGTTGGTGATTAATCGAAAGGAACGCTATGTTGGTCCGTGGACGTAGGCGAAGATCGCCGAACCACGTAAAACCGGTGTGTCATTTTTTTTGCAGTTTTTTTGTTCTGATTTCGATCAATTCGAGCAGCGATAGCTTGAACTGGTTCGATCGACTTGTGTGCGCGTAATCACAGATCAGTGGCGAGTCGATTGCAGCTGGAATCTCAACAAATATTATATCATTTTTAATTTAATTATAAAATGTTAGATTTTTTTTCAATAAATAATTAATGTGTATACACAATGTGACAATTATCTCGTCCCCATTTAAAGCCCTTTGTTTATAACTCGGTCGACACTTTGTTTTTCTTACCAACTATGTTGGACATTGACCAACTATGGTGCAAAAACTACAAATCATGAGATATATTATTTAACATCGATTCATTCACACTGCTCACATAACAAATACCATGTCCACAATTTAAGAATGGATCAAATACGCTATTACAACGTAGACGGATTAACAAAAAAACTTATTTACGCGTAATAAAGTAAAGGCTGTCGGCGGCGGCGCATGCCACCAAATTCTCCGACGGATGCCAAGCCAAGTGCTGCAGCTTGTCCAAACCGATGGACTTCTTGGCGCGCTCGGAATTCCCCTCCTGAAAATTAATGAAATTAAGCGTCGCCATTATTATAACTTATTTTCTTTCCGTCGCGCTAGCTAGTATTATCATCACCTCGTCGGATTTCTGGTCGCTTCAAGCGTAGCAGCCTCGGCGCTTCCCGGCGCGCAACCAAAAACGCGGAACATGTTGCTGAATATAAAAAACAAAAATGCGCCGTTTGTTATTCGCCGTTTAAAGCGCAAAATTACGATGGCGATTTTGCAATAATATTGAAGGAAAGGAAAAAGAAGCATTAACGGTACCTGTAGGAACCCGTCGCAGCTCGGCTACCATCGCCGCTGAAGCAGCAGTCGAACTGATCGAAAATTGCGTCGTTCTCGTACAGATCATCGAGCTGCACGTTATTTTGCGCAAAGGAATATTAGTCGTGATTATGGAATGAGCGCATGCAATAGATTTAGAGTGCGTTGGTATGCGCCATTCAAAGCACCACAAAAAAAAATTTAGCGCATGGTACAAATGTACTCTGCGCTTTTCGACCGTTTTAAATCTGCACCTTTCCTTTTATCGAACTGCGCATACCAAATAAAACCTCCACGATTTGCTCACCTTCGGCCTTAAATGCTCGTGGACCTCGAAAAACTCCACTGGCCCAGCATCCATGGTGACGTCCCACAGCTGCGAAACAGAACCAATGATCAGTACGGATAAAATCGATACGACAAAAAAAAAATAATAAAGAATATAGTTACATAAATTGGAAAACGACCTTAAGCGTCAAATAGTCGCGGCTCAGCATAAATCTCCCATCGGGCGAAAACTTTGTGTCGGAAATCCAAGCGATCGCCTCTGCATAGTCTTCACTTCCCGGCTCTGTCCGCTCCTTAAACCTGTTTTACGTATGACCCTTTTACATATGGGCGTGATCGACGGGAATTTGAAATTTACGAAAAAAATATTATGGCGCAACTCCAATTCATACTTACGTCTTAGAAGGTTTGTCGCACAGCGCAGAGCGCCTCATGTCGTTGAGACAGAGACGTCCCCCCGACGTGCTGTAGGCGAAGAGGCTACAATGACTCGGGTGAAACTCCGCCGACGTAAGAAAACTAAAAGGAGAAAAAAAAAGAAAAGGAAATTTTAGACTTGCCTTCGAAGTCCGCCAATGGAGACGTCCTTGCATCAAAGATGTTGTAGCTCTGATTGCTCACTTCCAAGTTCCATACATTTACTCGCCCACCGTCGGCCGATAAAAAGGTCTCCCCATCGCTGAGAACGAAGGATTAGTTTCGCTCGTCCGAGAATATAAAGTACTCGACAAAGTTTAAGGTAAGTCGGCGAGTGAGTAAAAACCTGTTGAAAGAGATCGAATTAATCTTCCAAAGATGAGCGTTGTCGTACTCGCCGACAGGTGGCGGACAGCTGTCTCTCCCCGCTTGTCACCTATATATTAGCATCGGCGGTTTACTTGTGTGAACGTTTTAAACAAACAAAAAAAAAGTCGAAGATATTTCGAAAATTATCAGTCCCAGCGAGGGTAATAACGGAGTCGACAAGTACTTACATTTGGTAGCGAATTGTGAGGCTGAGAAGAACCGCTGGAACTTGCCGCGTCTGAATTTAAATCCAAGATTTTCTTCGCCTTCTGCTTCTTCTCTTGCAGCTGTTTCGAAAACGGAAGCATAACTAGATGTTAGAACTAGGACGAAAGAATTCAATGCTAAGATAAGATAAAAAAAAAAGGACTTGATCGCACCTTCCAAAACTTGATCGTTTTCTCGTTGGTGCAAAGGAGAAAGCGTGCGTTGTTCGCCGAGTGAGACCAGCGTATCTTTTTTATCGTCGGCTCAATCTCCAAACTTCTGAGGGAATCAAACTGAAAAAAAAAGGATGCACGGCGAATTGTCGCCGGAAAATTGTTTATAACCTCTCATAGAAAAGGAGCTGATGAATGGAAAGAAAAAATTACATCAGCGTCGTGGCTTTGAAATTCGGCCTTGTATTTATACTGGGACCGTCTCGGAGCAGCTATAGAATCCATCCTCTCGAGATCTTTCCTACTTATGTCGACCTGCGTGCGATAAATATGAGAGAAACAGAAGTTTAAGACGAGGTAGAATGATCAAATCATCTGCAAAATCATAGGATTCTTAAGGAGATTAGAATTCCTTCTATTGAAGAATCTAACCTCATCATTTGAAGCAGTTTTTTCGAATAAAGCGATCCTTCCTCCACGATCGCCCTCAGCTAGGTAATCGCCCGTTTTGTCGAACTCGATGGAAGAGATTATATCCACTGCAAATGAAGGTACATTTTCTCAAATTCATTATCACTTCTTCGTCATCGTATGAAGAGTATATTATACATGCGCTTTTTATCACCTTCGAATAAGAGCGCCACAAATTCCATGCTAATCAAACCCACCGACACAATCGACGACAAAATCAATGATAGGGAAGAAAAGGAATGGAATGACTTAACGGAAAGTTTCTATCAGTGCTAACAAACAAAAACGGAAAACCGAAAAATATCGGAGAACCTTATAAAGAACTCCGAGAAAAATGATTTCGAATGACACGTGTAGAGAAATCGAGCCAAATCAGTGCGAAAAAAAGACCAAAGTTTCCAAAACAACATAGACAACGTCACACAATCTATAAGATAAGAAGCTTGCTTTAAACCCTAAAGATAGATGTTTCCATGAAGGATACTCACACAAAAGAATCACAAACTTCAGGGGACAAACAATTCTAGCTCATGTCTCACTTCACCAAGCTGACATGCAGATCAGGAACTATAAAATCCTCTATTTAGGATTCCTTAAAAAAAATAAGAGTAATAGTAAAAAAAGAAAAGGAAAATAATTTTATATATATACGAAATATAACCCATTAAAAAAAAGATGAGTCGTTTTCGGAACTACTCCCTAAGCCTCAGAAGGGATGTATGTTTTCTGTTTTCATTTTAAAAAAAGAAAATAAGATTTAAATTCAAGAGAAAATGAAAGCAACGTTTATCAACTTCATTACTCCATTTGAAATCGTCACTAAACATCGGTTTACCTTTCTGCACTTGGTGATCGCCTGGCCTTCTCTCCCCAAAGACTTGGGAAAATTTCCATTCAAGCGGAGTAGGGGCATTCACCGCAGCTGATGTCACTTGGCTGCCTCCTTCCATATTGTAATTTCAAATGGTTTTGCAGGAAAAAAGATATATCAACAATGTTTATATAACAAAGCAACCTTATGATTCTTTGTAAATCTCTTCGCTTTAGATTCAACAAGACTATCACAAGGTTCTATTCAGCCGCAAGTAGAGTTGTTAGGTATACATTGAGTAGAGTCTGTATCTTATATAGGTTGTTGGAAAACTGGGTGTCGTCTCTTTAGCTAGGAGTTTTCATCTTTTTTTTTTTTTTTATTTATGGAACTCCTAGTTTTTTTCACCACCGTTTGTATTCTAATTTCTTTTTCTTTCACTTTTCTATTTTATTATCACGTAAACGTCTTTCTTTCCACGTACTTTCTAGCAAGAACAAGGTTGATATCACTGTTTTTTCCAATTATTGTTTCTTGAATCTCCAGTTCATATACCAATATAAACACGTCAAAATCTTATCTTTAAGCCTAATCACACCCAGCCAAATATCGACTACCCATATTCTTTTACGAAGCTCAATTTATGTTCCATTACAAAAAAAGAAAGAAAAAGAAAAAGCCAATTTATTACATGCATGCGTGTTAGAATCACAAAACGACGGTCGATCTTCCTTCTCATGGCTAGCAAAGCAGCCCACAAGTTAAATGACGAGAATACCCTTTTCTTCTTTGTCGTCTACAATTTAATGTGTGGGACGCACGATTACGCAAAGGTGTGTTGAATGAATTCTGCAGACGAGAACCTTTGTTCTCTTGCGAGTTGAATAAATGTCACCTCCTAAATCGTAACGGAAAGACGAACATAAACGTGAATCTCGTCATTTCTTTTTAGAGATGAGATTTACTCGTTTTTCTTCCATGATTTCATGAGAGATTATAAAGTTGATTTGGAAATATCGTGAAGGAAAAGGCGACGATGATTTACATGGTTCCACGTTTGGGCCCGTAATGGGCCAAAATCAATACAATCTTCAGGCCCATTAAGGAAATTTTAAAAAAAAATAAAAAATTGAAAGCTACCGGCGGGAGCCAAATGCAGGCGATCTCCGATCAAGAGGAGATATCTCGCGGGAGATTCTCAGAGCTTCGCCATACTTCAACAGTTCATTCGTCGATTGATCTTTGTCGTTAGGAGACCAGCCATTATCGTCCTCTGTGATGGAGTTAATCCTTGTGTATATGCTCAAGGAGCTGCAATCGCTTGTTCGTCTCGAACAGCAGCTGCTGTCGCCGGCCATGCTCTTCCTACCTCGAGAGCACGATCTTGAGAGGTCGAGGGAGCGCCTGGAGGAATCGCTGGAGCACCTGCTGCTCGTGTGAATTGTTGAATCGTCTAAGGAGACCGCCTTTTTCAGTTCCTTCAATGGAGATGATGATGTCTTGGTGTCAGTGTTATGGCGCGGGCTGGATTTTCCTCGCATCAAGCTCATGAGCTTTTTGAATACCTTCGATTTGCTGGAATGCCTCGTTTTGCTCGTGTCTACGGATGAGGATTCGTCGTAATCGTGCGGCGATGACCAGTTTCCGCAGTCGAATTCTGCCACGCTGCTGCTCGTACCTTTGAAGGAAGGGCTTTCTTTGTTTGAGTACTCGAGGATGAGGCTTTTTGCCTTTTCTTCTGATTTGGGGCTTAGGGTTTTGCTGAGGTCTCTTGCGGTCGTCGTGCCTGGGCTTGGTTCGTAATTTCTTAGCTCGTATCGCAGACAAGCGTTGATCCATCTGAGGTAAACTAGCTCTTCTACGTCCTTGAGACGATCGGCTCTGAGCTGTTCAATTTCCTTTGATAAGTCTTCGTGTTGTTGCTTTAAACGGCTAGATTCTTCCCTGAGTTCTTGTACCTGATAGCAAATCGTAGAACAAATCTCAGGACGATGAAGTTAATTCATCATTATTGCATGGTAAAGCATTACCTCTTCATTTTCCAGAGCAGATTTCGCAAGCATTTGAGAATATTCCAACTTCTGAGCCAAGTCGGAATTTTCGTTCTTCAAACACTGGTTGCACTTTTAATCTCGTCTAACTCTTCCTTTATCTCAGTACTTCTCTGTATCTCCATGGCCAAATCTCGATGTGCCTCGAAATCCCTGTTTTCGCTTCGTTGCAGCTTCACGACTCTCTCTTGAAGCACTAAAATCTGATCCCTGTTCTGCTCTGCTTCCAATCTTAGTTTTTTCC
Organism: Craterostigma plantagineum; assembly: GCA_027422505.1. Lineage (NCBI taxonomy): Eukaryota > Viridiplantae > Streptophyta > Magnoliopsida > Lamiales > Linderniaceae > Craterostigma > Craterostigma plantagineum. The sequence continues at coordinate 8,837 of JAPQWV010003373.1, forward strand.
TCAACACTTTTATCTTTGCCTTTGCAGATTCGAGCTCCCCGGCGATTTTCGAATGCTCAGAAACTTTCGCCTCGAGCCTCTTGTTATCCGCCTGCAGCGACTCGATCTTGAGGCTGTAAAGTCTTACCTCCATGCTGTTCAGTCTTAGCCTGTTCTGAAGCTCCATAATTGCTGCTTCTTGTTCCTTAAGGCCATAATACTCCAGCAATTGAATCTCAAGGTTCCTTTCCCTTTCTTCAAGAAATTTTACTTTGTTCCTCATGTTTTTTATCTCACGGTCACGTTCATCATATTCAGTGCTTCGATTTTCCCGAGTTGAATATTCCGAGGATGCAATTGGACTTCGTGGGGATATGATATCTGTTGAGACGGAAATATTGCATTCTTTAACGAGCTCCTTGATCTCTGGTAGGAGATGAACGTCCTTGTCTGCGCTTTGTCTACCACTCGAAGATGAATCCTGGAAAAGCAGAGGTAACATGACGGTTTATTGATATAAGGTAACTTGTTATATGCCCATTCCACTCATAGAATAACATGTTTAAAAATATCAAATTCTATTTTGTTTCACCTGCAAATAACGATCCGGCGCATTGCAGGTTTCTTCGTTTGAGGTTCTCGAATCAATCTGATTCCCATTGCCTGTCCATGAGAAAAAGGATGGATTAAACCAAAATCTGCTGCAAAATTATCAAAAGAAAATCAAGAATAGGTCAAAACCTGGGTCACCATCGTCAGGCGGTTTGATTCTTCTGATTTTGAAGTATGTATATAAAATCCCGCCGAAAGAAATCGCCAAAGCCACGCCGAATTTGAATAACACGGGCCTTATCGTCACATCTCCTTTATGAATCATCACCATGTTCACCATGTGATCAAGGCTGTCGTGGGGAACCTCTTCCTCATAACCATTTTGATCAAAAGCTAGCTTATCTTCTTCGTGCTCGTCAACCATGCAACGCAACCACCAATCCTGTGTGTAAGGTAATAATTTCTATGTCTGCATTTCTTTTGAGGTTTGTGTTGTGTTTATTGTGTTGTTCGTAATTCCTTTTAAAACTCGTCTTTTCATATCTTGAAGTTGAAATTTTCTCTGGTTATGACCATACGGACAGTTGATAAAAGATAAACCAGGCAGTTTAAATTTATCGATTAAGATAATTATATCTTGTGTTATTACACGATTTACGTGTTAAAATGACAGTTTTTTTTTCTTTTCTGGGTTATAATACCACCATCGTATTTGAAAAAAATCGAAGCAGCGGAACATTGAAAATCCATTACGGAGTCGATCTATAATTCGTGCGACGACTTTTAAGATGTTTTCGAGCGGTTATGTGTAACGGGCTTTTTACGGGCCCTTCAAATGAAATTTTAACGGGTTCGGGCCTTCGGTTTGAAGCTCGGAGAGAAGCAAACAAAACAAAGGTAAGCCAGACCACATACGATAAACTACTTCGCCAGCAAATTTCACAACTCGAAAACAAAATGAGGAGTTTACACGTAGGTTTCTCTCATCAACATTCTCAGACATCATCAATCATCCATTCTTCTAAAGTTGGCGTCTCCACCGATATATTTTTCATATCAAGAATGTTTGCTGGAAAACAGGAAATAAAAAATATAGAACTAAAAGTTTGGAAATAAAAATATGAAGTGGGTGGATAGTGTGCATATACAATAAAGAGAGTGTATTATTACCAGCATGTATTTCAGGTGTTGGAGCAGTAGTGGCATCAACTATAACGGTAACTTTCCGATAATCAAGCGCTACTGCATCAAACACAGTCTGCCTGATGCAGTTCGGAGTTTGGACACCTATATATAACAAAAAGAAAAAATAGTTGAAAATTGTAATAATATCGCAATGGATAACGAAGTTACAAAGAGGTTTGAGATCTTAGTAAGTATATATATGTATGTATATATATAACATCCTTACCAATTACGACCAATTTCTCAATCCCAGCAGCATGGAGATAAGTGTGTTAAGGAATGCGCTAAACCTCGTCTTAACGAGCTTGTAATCACCTTCTTTAACCACCAATTCATCGATCAGTTCTGCGCCTTTACTGCCCTTGCTAACAGGTTTTGGCCGACCCTCGGCATAGTTTTTCTTGCGGAATAACTCAACATCTCTGCCGGAAGGGTTGTGTTCGCGGAAAACCTGCAAAGTTATTGCCTTCATTTCGAATCATAATGACAAGAAAATACATAAGTTATCTCAGAAAACATAATTAAGAAAAATGGTACGTAACCCATATAATGTGGATTCGACGGCTTCGAGTGGCGTCAACAGCCTTAATAACGTTTGGCACAATTGCTTCGCCAGTTCTTAATCTTACAGGACTCTCTGGTACTATGAAATCCTTCTGCAGAATCCAAAATAAGAAAATGGAAATATTGTAACCAATTATCGACAAACATAGCATGTGCCATGTAAGGACTTGTTAGAGGAAATTACCTGCATTCCTATTACAAGAAGGGCTGTGTTCTGCCACTTGGATTCTCCTGAAGCTAAAACTGAAGACATTGCATGTGTTTACAGAGAAAGTCTGTGATGTGGAGCAAGCTGAGCAAGCGGATAAGTTCAACGAGGGAATAAATCAACCATATCGGGTTTACGTGAGGCGCGCCAAGATGGATAAGAATTGAAGAATCTTGAATATTGGAGTTTCTATAAATAAGCGATATGATCGCATCAAATCTTTCTAAATAATTAGTTTATTTCCTAGCATTAATGATTTCCCTAGAATATAAGTTTTATCATCTATAAAAGGGCACTGACCCTTTGTATCGATTATGCATCTATGAAATAAAGTTATTAGAAGTTTGATCTTTGACAAGGACCCAGCCTCGTCAAGATCCGTGAAGTTTGATTCGCGATTTCGTACCCATCAATTGGTCCGACCTGCCGGATCCGATCATGGTGGAAACACGCGATTCTTCAACCAGCGCAAAACTACAAACTCTCGAGGAAAATGTTAGTATCATGGCCGAAGAGCAGCTTCAAATGAAGACAAGCATCGACGAGGTCAAGCAGAATATGGCTGAAATATTACGGGTTCTCTCGGGACTTTCTACCGGAGAGGTGTCGGGCGACTCCAACACACCACCTCGTGGCAATGGCGGAAATTCAACAGGCGGCACCAGTCTAACAACCAACCTAGCCCTACCAACATTCGACGGAATTGAACCACACGGGTGGCTTGCTCGGGTGGAGCAATTGTTTGACATCCATGCCATATCCGAAGATCAGCGAATTCCACTAGTGCTAGTGGCAATGGAAGGGTAGCTCTGAATTGGCTTCGATGGCTCCAACGTCGCAAACCAGGGTTCTCATGGCAACAATTTACTCACGCGCTCATGGTTCGATTTGATGAAAGATATGAAGGAAGTCCGTATGAACGTTTAACCGCGGTTAAACAAACAAGTTCTGTGGTCAACTATATCGACTTGTTCATTCAACTATCCAATCAAGTGCCGAATCTTAGCGAGGAGCATTATTTGGGTTATTTCATGAACGGCTTGAAGGAAGAGATCCGTTGCGACCTTCGAATCTTGAACCCGGAAAATTTGGAAGTTGCGATGCAAATGGCACAGAATATTGAAAGAAAGTATCAACGACAACCAACAGGGACATGGGAAAACCGAAAAATTTCTCGGGCAGCCGCGGGTCATCATCTTCTTTCCGTGCCCCTTCAATGATTCGTTCCTCACCGGCTCCGAATCTGACCACTCCCAAAGGGTATCAGCACCCAAACCAGCCGTTTCCGGACAATCCAATGCTCGAACTCCTTTTAGACGCCTACCCCAAAAAGAGTATGAAGAACTGAGGCAGAAGGGATTGTGCTTCCGTTGTCGCCAGCCATACCACCCGCTTCACGACTGCCCGATGAAACAGCTTCGGGTGATGTTAATAGAGGACGGGGATTCGTTGGATGCAGAATTGGAAGAAATGCAAATAGAAACGGAGAATGAAGTGGCGCCAGCCCAAGAAGAGGAGCAACCAACCAATGTTGCTCTATCCTTGTGCTCAAAGGCGGGTCTATCCGGGCCACGCACAATGCGACTGCGGGGCAAAACGGCGGTAACGATATCATAATTCTGGTGGACAGCGGTGCGAGTCATAACTTTGTGTCACAAAAGTTAGTGAGCGAATTGAAGTTACGGGCAGACGTTACGGGTAAGTTTGGGGTCCAACTCGGAGATGGGCGTAGGGCAGAATCGATGGGTTTATGTCGTGGCTTGCAGATTCAGCTAGAACAATTCGAGGTACGAGCAGATTGCTATGTGTTTCCCTTGGGTAGCGTTGACGTGATATTGGGGATCGCTTGGCTAGCAACTTTAGGCGATGTTCGGGTGAATTGGGGCAAGATGACTATGCTTTTTGAGAGCGGAGGCAAGTCGATCCAGATCAGAGGGGATCCTTCCTTATGTCGTCGGGAGGTAGGAATTCGCTCCTTGATGCATGACGAGGAAACGGAATTTTGGGCCGTCATTTTAGATGAGCATCGTGATATGCCCGCATTAGAAGAAGATGCCACTGATCCAGCGAACAAGAGGGCGTTGGAAACAATACTCGATGCAAATTCGAAGGTGTTTGGGGACCCCGAGGGCTTGCCACCGAGTCGGCCCACCGACCATCGAATCCAATTAAATAGGGAAGCTGGTCCAATTTCAGTTCGGCCATACCGCTACGGGCATGCACAGAAGGATGAGATCGAGAGGTTGGTCAGTGATATGCTATTGGCGGGAATCATTCAACCAAGCGCTAGCCCATTCTCGAGCCCGGTATTATTAGTCAAAAAGAAAGACGGAAGTTGGAGGTTTGCGTGGATTATCGGCAATTGAACAAAGCTACAATTCCGGACAAGTACCCAATACCCGTTATACAAGAGATGTTGGATGAATTATCAGGGGCAAAGATATTTTCAAAAATTGATTTACGCTCAGGCTATCATCAAATTCGTGTTGTGCCGAATGACGTGCAAAGACTGCTTTCCGGACTCACAATGGACACTACGAATTCCTCGTAATGCCATTCGGATTAACGAACGCCCCGGCCACCTTTCAATCTACGATGAACGACCTGTTTCGGCCCCTGTTACGTAAGTATGTTCTCGTGTTCTTCGATGATATTCTAATTTATAGCAAGTCTTGGGCAGACCACATATTACACCTAACACATGTTCTGGAGATTCTGCGAGAGAATCACTTTAAGGCGAATCGCAAAAAGTGTGCGTTCGCATGCGAACAAGTCGAGTACCTAGGCCACGTAATTTCTCAACAAGGAGTTTCCATGGATCCAACGAAGGTCATATCGGTGGTCGAGTGGCCGCGGCCTAAGTCCGTGAAAGAGGTGAGAGGATTTCTAGGGTTGACGGCTATTACCGTAGGTTCGTACGGAATTACGGGATAATTGCACGACCCCTGACCCAACTGTTGAAGGAGTTTGCGGACCGATTTGTATGGACAGAGGCCGCTGATGCAGCCTTTCGGACGTTAAAGGAAGCATTGACGTCGGCCCCGGTTCTAGCCATGCCCGATTTCAAGAAGACTTTCATTATCGAGTGCGATGCGTCCGGAACAGGAATCGGAGCGGTGCTGATGCAGGAAGGGCGTCCAATAGCTTACTTTAGCAAGGGACTGTCAGAGGGTACTAAGTCGACGTACGAACGAGAGCTGATGGGATTGGTCCTAGCCATACAACATTGGCGACCATACTTAATTGGACGTCATTTCATCGTTAGGACAGATCATCATAGTTTGAAATATTTGTTAAATCAACGAATAGTTACTCCGTCGCAGCAGGTTTGGTGGCCAAGCTGATGGGATACACCTTCGACATCGAATACAAAACGGGACGCTCAAATTCAGCGGCTGATTCACTATCTCGCCGAATGGAAGGAGATCACGAACTTGCTGCCATTAGCGGGCCATGGTGGACGTCAATAAAAGAGGTAGTAAAGGAACAACAGTCGGATCCATACCTTCAGGAAATCATGGGGGAAATACAACGAGGCCAGAATGAGCGGACGGGATTTACAATCGTGGACGGGAAGCTCTTGCATAAAGGGCGCCTGGTGTTGCCCGACTCGTCGGCATGGATTCCAGTATTGATGCATGAATTTCACGATACCCCAGCAGGTGGACACGCAGGGGTGTTTCGCACCTATCGACGAATTGCTGCAAGCGTATATTGGAGGGGCATGTATCGGCGCATTAAAGAATATGTGAGTAATTGTCTCGTCTGCCAGAAATCAAAGTATGAAGCGCAACATCCGGCTGGATTGTTACAGCCGCTGCCGATTCCGGATGCGGTGTGGGAAGATATCTCGATGGATTTCATAACAGGTTTACCAAAATCGCACGGGTACACGACTATTTTGGTGGTGGTGGATAGACTTTCGAAATATGGACATTTCGTGACATTAGGGGCGCCTATCACAGCGAAGAGTTTGGCTGAAAAATTTGTTAGAGAGATTGTTCGATTGCACGGGGTGCCGAGAACTATTGTAAGCGATCGAGATCCTATTTTCATGAGCGCTTTTGGAGGGGGATATTTAAATTGCAGGGGACGGGACTGAAGTTCAGCTCAGCGTATCACCCTGAAACCGACGGGCAGACAGAGGTTCTCAACCGTATCTTGGAGACGTATTTGCGTTGTTTCTCTTCTGAGCAACCAAGGAAATGGGCAGGTTGGTTGGCATGGGCTGAGTACTGGTATAATACATCGTTTCAAACTGCTGCCAAGTTAACCCCATTTGAGGTAGTTTATGGAAGGCCACCCCCAACATTGAGGCGGTTCATTCACGAGGATTGCAAGATAGAGGCAGTGGCGGAAGTCTTGAGTAGTCGTGATAAAATTCTTCAGCAGCTGCGATCGAATTTGGAGAGGGCCCGACAACGCATGGTTCTATACGCAAATAAATATAGACGGGATGCGGAGTTTCAGGGGGTGACAAGGTATTTCTCAAGGTTCGGCCTCATCGTCAAACTTCATTAACAGGTACCTCGTACAATAAAATTGCAGCCAAGTACTATGGCCCATTTTCGATCCTTAAGCGAATCGGTTCGACGGCTTATGAATTGTGCCTACCCCCATCTTCCCGTATTCATCCGGTTTCCATGTGTCTCAACTAAAGCGAGTGGTTGGAGATCATCCTGTGGAGATGGCATTACCGGCAAGTTTAGAAATAACAGAGAGTTCTATATTTGAGCCAGAAGAAATCTTAGGATCTCGCATTCGACAAGTTGATTCTCGAGAATACACGAAGTTTTGGTGGGTTGGAAGGGTAAACCAAAAGATGAGGCGACGTGGGTTGAAGTGGAAGATTTGTCTCAACAATTCCCACAATTTAGCCTTGAGGACAAGGCTGTTCTTAAGGGGCAACGAGTTGATGTGGAGCAAGCTGAGCAAGCGGATAAGTTCAACGAGGAAATAAATCAACCATATCGGGTTTACGTGAGGCGCGCCAAGATGGATAAGAATTGAAGAATCTTGAATATTGGAGTTTCTATAAATAAGCGATATGATCGCATCAAATCTTTCTAAATAATTAGTTTATTTCCTAGCATTAATGATTTCCTAGAATATAAGTTTTTATCATCTATAAAAGGGCACTGACCCTTTGTATCGATTATGCATATATGAAATAAAGTTATTAGAAGTTTGATCTTTGACAAGGACCCAGCCTCGTCAAGATCCGTGAAGTTTGATTCGCGATTTCGTACCCATCAGTCTGGAAGATGATGATAATCTATGGCTTCTTAAATAACCAAATCTCCACCGACATATTTAGATTTCCAAATCTAGAAAATATTTGTCCACAGAAACATCATTCTCAGCTTCTATCTGCATTACACATTTTTTGTCTTTATTGAACAGTATGAAAATTATCGCAAGGGGTGGGAAAAAACAACTGCTAAGAGTTGTCTAGTAGATGCGAAACATTAGCTTTCTCTCCCTCTCTATACTATCCACATTCCACACCATCGTTCTACCTTAAGGACAGCTAATGAGACATAATCCTCAGGACCACCTTTACCATCGTTTCAACTACTCGCTACTCGAAAAGGCTCAACATGATATCTTACCAAGGCTTGCGCTTTTCTCATGCTCATCGCGGTTTTCTGCGATATTTTTTATGTTCTCCAAACAGTCGTTATGTTGTGCTTCCCGCAGTTTTTTTCCTTGCTTTTTCAGTCATAGACTGCAGAAATTCAAAATTATCTGTTTGGGTACACATCATTTTTCGGCTGTAACATATTACGAACAAAATTAAACAGAAACCTGCTTATATGTCCTCATACTGAATGGAGTTACGTACTCCGTTTTACGCAGCCAAGATACACCTTTTTCAGAGGGCCTGTCTTTCCTTTTCAGGCCAGTTGTCTTAACCGGTATAACAGGATCATCGTCGCGTAATAACTCCTCGTCCTTTGGATCGAGGGGAATCTCATCCTTAGGAGGACTAAACAAACAACTTAAGATTAGACCAAACTAAACTCAAGGGATATAAGTGAAAGAAGATGAGGCCAAAAAAGAATAAAAAGAATTACTTGTATACACTCAAATCCAGAAGGTCCATTGGAATCCCGAGGTCCGGTTTCACATCCAGTTGGAGCTTCCAAGCTTTCTCCAACGATGTACGCTGATATTTGCACAATCTGCTTAAGATCAAGACAAAAAAGTCCAAAGCATTGGAATCAAATGCACAAAGTTCCATAATTAATACTACCACCAGAAGTGATGAAAGCTGACAATTAGAAACAACTGCGAAGAAACTATACGTACCGATCTGGATCTCGCTTTAATTTCAAGAGCATCCCCTTTGCCGTTGGATCAGGAAGTTCATTACAAAACCTACACAGTTAGTTTTATTCATCAACGAGTGAAATATATGCGTTCAAGTTCCAGAAATATGAAAGGCCGGGAACAGCAGTCGCAAAATAACAGCCAATATAGTTTGTTCCTTAGACAAGATGGTTTTATGATGGCTATTATAACACGACAAAAATGAAGAGAAATTCACAATTGAGAGGTTTTAATGAAATGGAACAACAGCATTATTAACACTGAGTAAGCATTCAAACTGTGAATTTCACTATAACTGAGGCATCACAGATCTTATGATTTTGATTTCTAATTCAAAACTTTCAACTTCAGTAAGTCCAGTGCCGTGTATGCGCTAACAACACTGAAGCGTGATGCGTTAACAGCACTAGCACGTGAATGCGCTAAAACGCTACCGACAAACGACCATGTAAAGCTAAAAGACATCATCATTCCCAAAGGATATCATCAGCACACGATACATCATCTCAAACACATTAATACCCAACTCCAACACAATAGTCCAGCAGAAGATTACTAAAATAAACACCGCAAAACCACCAACACCAAACCACGTAGATCAATATCGCGCCGAAACACCGAAATCTAGGTAACAAACAACGGCAGCAATCAAGCAAAAACCTCACACTCACCTCAACTTGCAGAGGAAAGGCGTCGGCTTCTTCAACGCGTTATCCATCCTATCTCCACTCAACCATGGGGCAGAAGCACCACTCTTCCTTCCACTCATCAGCTGGGAGCCACTGACAGAAGCGTGTCCTTTCACCGTCTTTCCATGAACCTCCTTCTGCCACTCTCTCAGATTCTGTTGCTTTGACTTCTCTGACGTCTTCATTCTCTCGTACTCCCTCCTCTTCCTCAACCTCCTCTCTTCCTCTGTCTCCGTTATAGGCGCATTCCTATTCTTCCCACTAGATGGCACAGGCGCTTTTTGACTGCGATCTTTCTTGGCAGAAGGCAAGGCCGGTGTTGCCTTATGCTGCGTCTGAGGAATCGGTGGCGGTGGGGATGAAGGCGGCGGAGGAATCGGAGGTGGCGGAGATGAAGGAAGGGGCGGCGGGGATGATTGGCTATTAGGAGTAGGGTTAGGGTTATGGTTTTGCGCGTATTTAAGATCGTTACCCATATCACTGCTGCCACGCCGCGGTGGAGGAGGCGCTAAGCTTTTCTGATTCCGCTGAGGCGACGGGTGAGGGACGTCGGTCCGAAGCGGTGGCGCAGCTGCCGAGAAGAAGATATTTACGGGCGTTAAATGATTAAAATTGAATCTCTTCCCTCCGATTTCCGTGGAGATTGATCAGAGAAGACGACAAAAAGTGGATGTTTGGAGAAATTGAGCTTTGGACAAGCAAGAGAGTGAGGCAGGTCAGAGAATTATGTGAATTAATAATCTCTTTCTTATTCATCATCGACGTCATATTTATTAAATTAAAAGGGGCAACCCTAGATAATGGGCCAGCTATTGGATAGTTGCAAACTTTTATTCTTGGCAGATTTCAATTAAAAAAAAGATCCATAGCTTGACGATTCTTCTATCATCCTCGATTTATTACGAAATCTCCATACAGTAAATGACAAACTTTCAAAAAAAAAAACGCAATGACAATCAGATTACGGGATATGAACTAGGATTATCTACAAATAAAAAATAACTTTATAATAAAATAATCATCAACACCCCACCAATACCATCACAACACAACAGAACAAAAATAAGAAAAAGAAAGAAGACGAAAACACAGACATTGTTGATACTGAAAAAGGAACAACATATTACTGGACACAAACGTAACGATGAACTCATGTATATATATTCCTACACAAACATTAAACATCACACTGCACACACAAAGGTCATCAGAGCAGACCAAATATCTTCCATCGGCTTTCTGAGCTCATTGGAAAATTCTCTTTGCCAGATGTAAATATTCGATATTTCTCAACAGAGATATGACGAAGCGAGGAGCTAATACTCCCTCCCTTTGTACGGCATTTCCTGCAAAACATAAGGAAAGAGATTTTCATCTTAACGAAGAGAATAACGAAACGCAAATCTTAATCGAGGCGCTGTCTTATCTATAAAGCAGAATATGAGAAGAAAGAGATCACATATCTTACTGGAGGATAAGTAGGCATGTACAGCATCGGCATAGGCTGTCCAACCATCATCTGCTGCCCATACTGCATCAAAGTTGGGATACGAAATCAAATATAGGCATTTAATATTATTGGCAGAGTTACATATAACGCAATCAATAACATACTTGTGGTGCAGCATTTCGATGATAGTATGGAGGTGGCATGGGTGGAGCCTGTGGATTGAACATAACAGGCGGTTGAGGGGGAAAGGAAGCTCCAACCTGCAAAATCACGAGGCATGTCTAATTTTATAACGATAGCAGATAATTTTAGAAATGTGTAGTTCGTAAAATGAGCTTCATTGGCAAAAAAAATTGATTCATGTAAATAGATTGAGAAGTAACCAAGAATAAAAACTTCTCACCCCTAAGCCAACTGGCATTCCTTGCATCTGTGGTACAGCTACAGCAGCCATATTAGGTGGGTAATAAAAGGAGCTTTCGGGCAATGGGGATGAAGGCCTCAAGGGCGGCTGGGATGGGACGAAGCTCTTAGCATTTGGGTTTAACTTAAATTCCTGCCAAGTAGGTTTTTTGCAGAAAAGTAGAGAAAGATAATTAGTGGTGGATGAACTAAGCATGTGTAGTTATATGAATTGAATGCTGTAATCAGATGAAAATAGGCTGATATTTCCGAGCTGCAACCTTTGCATGTGGATTCAGAGTCGATTTTTCCGATGATAATGAACCACGAGAGGAACTTGATGATAATCCTTTTCCAGCAGAAGTTGAAGGTGCACCTACGTGATCTGAAGTAGACGACGCAGAACTACCAGGCCGGACATGAGGACTAGAAGTTCCTTGAGTATTTGGAGGCACAAGATACTCTGATGGTTCGTTGGATGAGCGTGACTTTTCAAGGCCTTTGGAAGATGGACGTGAAGGATCAAAATCTGTAGGGTTTGAAGATGGTAAGGTCGCATCAGTGTTTCTTTTCTCCGATTTCGGTAATGAATGCAAATCTGTAACAAATGGGAGACATATTAAATGGAATACAAGTACAAAACATAATGAAAACTGATTAATGCATCTTCATGAAGCAAGAAGTAGATGTTGGCAGAGCATAGATAGCCAATCTAAGAGAGACATGACTTAAAGAACGTTTTAACAAAAATACCCTCACCTTCACCCTCTGACAGTTGATTCTTATTTATTTCCTGGTAGAAAGAACAATTTTCCTCAGTAACATTCACGTGTAATATTGAATAGAGACCAGGTGCATCATGGTACAAAGCTCATACCTGTTTCTTTTCTTTATCCTCCTTAGGGTAACTACTCCAGGATGCTCAAACGTTTCACTATCATTGGCCCTAAATTAACATTTTTCATGTGTAAGACACTACTTGTATAGACACTTGATGGAAGTGACAAAAACTAGAGATAGCTAATAACCTGATGTTCTTAACCACAAAGTTCGGTTTAGGAAGTCTTTCAGTTACACCATCATCCTCAGAATGGGGGTGACGTACATTTTCAGTCGTTGAAGCCAGTGATGATTGTTCTTCCTACAGCCAGAAAAACATATGTTAAAGGAAAAAATATGGGGGTAGCATCATCAAAGTAAATACATGAAAACCTGGAGTAGTATAGAAACACCCAGTGAAACAGCAGAAAAATGGGATTTGCCAACTCATTCTATCATATTTTACCAATATTTAGCAGGATCATCAAAGCTTCAAAATCTCCATCACATCACACCCCTCATAACTTCAAAAGTAACAGATTGATAACATCAAACATCTAGAACGTCCATTTCCAAAAGATAGTGATACCATTAATGATGATCTAGAAGAACTGTGCAGTCCACCGCCAGTTTTCCCAGAATTCACATCAAGGGGAGAACTGTCCACAACACTAGATACGCCTCCAAATGTTTCCGAATTCCATGAATCAAAACCTCCCTCCTCCATCTCATCATATCCACTGTCATCGAATTGACGACGGACTGAAGAAAATCGGGTTTCTTCATCAATGTCCAGATATCCATCAAATTGTATTCCTCTCTCCTAAATAAACAATGCCATCAACTCAGACAAACAGTAAATCAAGATACATGGAACATATTCATAAAATAGTTACTCTAACCTCTGCTAGATGAAGATCAAGGGTGTCCTCGCCTTCAATCTCTTTGGCTATGCGGGAGGCTTCTCTTTCTAGTTCCCTCATTCGAGGACCTCTCTCAAGCTTCGTAGTGTAAAGCTCCTCTTTGAAGGTACTCTTCACACCAAATAAAGTTGCATTTGCTTCAAACTGGTCCCATCCTCTACATGACAGTGGAAATAATTGCATCAACTATAACATTTTGATGACAAAAATTTCAAGAACCAGACATGGAACATTTGAGATAATCTGTTCCATTGGAGAATATACAAGTAGCAATATAGATCTTCAAAAACAATATTGAGCTAACTATCAAACAAAAGTAGCACATGTTGGAATCATCGAGGAAAATGATGAACCATCAAGAAAAGAAGTCATACTAACCTTTGCCAAGGTCTATCAAATACATTCTCCAGTTCAGGATATCCAAGATCATCTTCGTCAGGGATCCAAGGCTCCAATTCCCTGCCTACGTCTACCTGTCGGGATTGCGATATGCAGGAATCTGTCAGAAGCTCTTGCAGCTTTTCGTGCTGGAGCTCATTTGCTAATCCTTCCTTTGATACAGGAACTCCCTAATAGCAGTTTAATGGGGGAAAAAAAGCAATTGATTACATAATACCAGTGATAGGATATCCATTAGAGAATAAGAAAGGGCTTGTCAGAAACCTTAGCAGTCACTTGTACCAAATCCTTTGATGGTATGATAAAAGTACGAGCAGGAGGCTTAGAAGAGTGATCAGCAACATTTGTCTGTCTCCGAGAACCTTCTTTGATCAATCGTGCCATCTTTAAAACAATTCCTGCATGAAGATAAAGTAAGTCAATTAACTCTGAAATCGTTCAAGAAAATATGTGCTAATCAACAAACAAGCTAAAATTCACATTACCAAAATCCTCAGCGTCTGTCGCATGGAATACTCCAGAAAAAATAGATCCATCCACCACTTGGACTTCTACTTGATGTCCAATGAGGCAACTGGCCACATATACTACGCGATCACGTGAAGCTGAATCATATCTCCCGTCTACACCCAAAACCTATCAAATTAGAACCTACTAAATTTTACCGAACACAACCGTGGACAAAATCATACCGAAAGTACTTTTGGGAGGATTCGCTTTCCCCATCCGAAGCTTATCATCGGATTTAGTTGCAGGATCTCTTCCAGCACGACGGCGGTCATATCCATTAGAGGACAATTTAGGCTGCACTACTTGCTGCATATCCATCTCCTAAGATCAAATCAATCCAACTGTATGAAGAAGAATCTGACCCAGGAACTGCTGATAAACTGGACGAACAAACTGCAACAAGACAAATCCCGGGTAAACTTAATAGCTAGGAGAACAAAAAAAAAATCATAAAACAATCAGTAACCAATTCTCAAATATCAGTATACCTACATCAAGAATAACAAGAACCCTTAAGGTGTGCAGTGCGACACCAGAAAAATATTTAAATATTTAACAAAAACAAGCCTTTCTGACAGCCATGGACGGTCCTCTATTCATCATTTTACTAAAGGTCAAACATCTTAAACCAGTTCATTCCCCATGTGCAGGATTGACAGGGGAGGGTTCTTAGAAAACGTTCAAACCCTCATTCAGATGCCTCAACTAACCCAGCTAGTTTAGAAAATGAACACATACGAGATCAAGAACCAACCCTAGAGGAATGGAAGACTTCATGATCTATTAAGGGAAAACAATACGCAACAGCTTAAATTCACAAAGACGAAGAGAGATACTCACCGCCGAAATGCGAGAGGGAGAGAGAATTGGGGCTCGAATTCGGGATCGAAACGGCGTCGTTTTACGGTGAGGTAGTCTTTCAAATCTGACTTCTGAGAGGGTGCGATAAAATCCAATTCTTGGAATTGCATCGCCGGTGCCACGATTGGTGAGTCTTTAAATATATCAATTTTTAGTGACAATTTAACTTTTAAAAAAATTAGGCCGCGCAAATCGGCCCAATAGTTTGGAGGCTCGCCACATTATTGGGCCGATGTGTGGGCCAATATAAATGGCCCGCAACAATTATTTCAAGATGCTCGAGCTCGAGTTACTTACTCGTATTTATATATATACGTATTTAACAAATGGTAGATGCAATTTTAACCATAGTCATGACATATTGGTGAATCATTAATATCATTAAAACTAGATAGGTGAAAGCTCAGTCTGTCACATTCAGATTTATTTAATCAGACGAAACGGTGAATCTTTTCAAATATTTGGCCCCTTATATATGTGTAGGATTTATGGATCATGGCGGACAAATCATGCACTTTCGTCTTGATTTTTTAAATCAACTGTCATAATATTAATTTTGATTTCATTAGTATGATTGGTTTAAACGGGCCATTAAATGCGCCTCACGTGCCCATAAATTCAGCATAAAGGTAGACATTATTGCTCACACTTTCACACACTTCACATTTTCTTGATTATTACATGACACTTTTGCTTTGGGGAGTTGGGAATTTGGAGCAACTATGTAGGTAGGGTGCAAGCAAAAAGAAAACTTTGTAACATATATTAGGATAAAAAAGAAATATTACACAACGTAAATCGAATCAAGAGACGTTATTTGACCCGACCCGTTTGAGTCGGGGCACAGTGTACAAAACGAACCCCACATCCACAAATCCTAACGGCCTCCTTTGCATCGAAATCTGCGACAATGTTTTCTATTGTACGTCAATCGCACAATGCAAGAGAGAGTTACTGTAGTTTATGACAACTTGGTTTGATTCGCTTGTTAGTTGTTTCTCCACTCTCTCCAAACTCTTGAGCTGCGATTCAAGACTTCAGAAATAGAAAAGATCTGCAACTGTTGATAGTGTCTTTTTCTTTTCCGTTTTCGAGATCCCTCGATCATTTGGTGTTCTGCCATTTTCCCAGATTCACGTTTTTATAGAAAATAGCTCCCACAAATTTCGATCTTTTGCCTCTGTTTCTTTTTCTGCTGTTCGACATGTTGACTTGCGTAGCTTGCTCAAAGCAGCTGAATACAAAGGTATCCATGCCTGAGCCACAAGAAGAAGAAGATGATGACAATGCTCATACGCCTTCAACTAAGCATGCAATCAAATCACTCACCGTCCAAGTGAGTGATCTGAAAAAAAAAACACTTATTTTTTATTTGAATTTGTGATTTGGAACATGAATCAGTGCCCTATACAGTGATAATCTATATAGTTCTCAACTTTGTTATTCTATCTCTGAAATTTCTATGGCGAATTCAATTTCTGAATTATAGTACTGCCAAGTGTTCGTATAAATTCTTGTGAGACCAATCAACTAACTGCGTTAAAGGCCTCTTATGCTCTTTATATATCTGCCATTAGATCAAAGACATAGCTTTAAAAGCCTCGTCGTGTGCTTACAAGAACTGTAAACCTTGTTCGAGCCACGATCGAGACCGTGGCTATGCTGACTCATACATGGGCTCAGTCTCTGAACGGTTCTACGGCTCCTACCGAAGAACCGGCGGGTCCAAACACACCACACCGCGGCTCAATCGAAGGTTAGCCGAAGCCAATATCATGGGCTATTCGAGCGGCTCAGCCACGCCAGCTTCGGTTAGTAGCAGAAAAGATTCGATAGTATTTATGGAAGAAGACGAGCCCAAAGAATGGGCCGCGCAGGTCGAGCCTGGCGTTATGATTACGTTCGTTTCCTTACCAAATGGAGGGAACGATCTCAAGAGGATCAGATTCAGGTAAGACGTGAGATGCTCGGTCAAATTTTCTTTTCTTTTTCTTTTTCTTTTTTCTTGAAAGATTCATGCAATAGATGCTCCGAAGTCAAAACTAACGTATTCTATGAAATGATTCTTATTTATTCGGGCAGCCGTGAGATCTTTAACAAGTGGCAGGCTCAAAAGTGGTGGGCGGATAACTACCATAAGGTGATAGAGCTGTACAATGTTCGTAGGTTCGACCAAAAAGAAGCGCCTTTGCGAAATCCTTCCCAGTCCGAAGATGTGGTAATAGAATAACCTTTTTCTTGTCAAGAATCACAGACTTGTTAACCGTTCGAAAGCCAGCGCCTATTACAAGTAATCTTTCTCTTATTCATAGGATTCGGCGCACGAATCTGGCGAGGAAAGCCCAACGACGCCGTCGATGAGCAAAGAGCGTTCTTCGCCACGTCACTTCCATCGTTCCCCTGGGACCAATCGAGCGATGCCACCTCAGCATCAGCGTCCTAGCCGTCGTAATTCGACTTCAAAAGGCTTCGACGAGTCATCTTCGATGGATGCTTCTGCACGGTCGAGCAATTCTTCGAGGGAGAGAGATCGATCTGAAGAGCTTTCGACGAGCGATGCAGAGAACGAGTGGGTCGAACAAGATGAGCCTGGGGTTTACGTTACTGTAAGGGCGTTGAGTAATGGTGGTCGTGAGCTTAGAAGAGTGCGCTTCAGGTGATTTTTTTTTTTCGCTTTCCGACTTATGTTATTACATATTTTGGAGCGCTTTAGAATTGGGGCGGCGGCGCGTCTTAAAAATCGACCAAACTGTTTTGCAGCCGAGACGTGTTTGGAGAAACGCAGGCGAGGGTGTGGGGAAGAGAACAAGGCGAGAATTCGGAAACAGTACTTGTGATGATTTCCACCTTTTTCTTACACTGTTCTGAATTTCTGATGAAATCTCCATCGATAGGATCAATGAAACAGATGAGTTTTTTCTTACTTTTTTTTTCTTTTAACTCTGTAATATACAGAATCCATCGAATTATCTTCTCGATTTTCCTTGCAATAATTTAGAACACTCTTACATCATCAAAGGGCCTGAAATATGTGGACAATGCCTATGTACTTGATGATCAAGTCCTCAGATATGTTTGCCTTATATTCGGCCTTAGATAGTTCATCCACTTTCTTGGCTTACAACTCATTACACAGCGATTATTAAGCCCTGAAGAAACACAATAGTCGGAAAAATAGTACAAAAGAGAAGGAATTCTTGGTGTTTAACAAACCTGCTCTAGTGTTTGTTATTATCTACGATACGTTTCCATTTCTAATGTGATTTGTTGTTTAAATTTGATTCCGACATAAAAAGGCTCTGAATACATATTACGTTTGATTTTTATTAAATCGCCTATGGGCTTTTAATGGACCAAATGAATTTTTGGAACCTTTTGAATCTATAGGGCTGGGCTGAGTCTGGGTTTACATATTGTACTTGGTTTTTTGACCTTTTAGATTGTAAGGTTTGATATCAGTAATTTGTGATATATATTAGGTAATTCGGGGACAGATATTGATATTACTGAAATCTGAAAAGATAGATTGCATTCATGATTGCCTCTTAATGTAATATCCTTTGATATGTTCGGTGGAGAGTCAAATGATGTCCAAATACATCATCCAGGGCTAATTTGGATATAGTTTTATAGATATTGACTAAATTTCCTCTGTAATTAATATTCATAAAATCCATTGCCTTGAAGAAATTTTGAAGACATTCTAGAAGCTCAACTCTATTACGTCACTGTTATATATAAAATGTATTACCTACAGATTATATATATTAGACCGAACAAGTCAAAATTACGTTTTAAAAAAAAATAATATACGTGCTTAAGAATTATCTAGGTGAAATCTGATATTAGAATGCAATTTCATTTGAAATTGTCACAATTATATTACATGTATTTAGATATGTATCAACAAAAAAGTATATCAAGTACCTTCCATGTATAGTCACCAAAATCCGCTATAAATAGAGCCCTCGCATTGTCGTTCACAGTCACCAGCTAGCTTGCAGTGAACTGTATACTCTTACAAGCATTTCGATAATCAGTAATAATCCTCTTCTTCATTATTCTTCGTTTTACTACATCATTTTTATCATCGTCTTAACATTTGTGCCCTTCTTCTTCTTCGTAGGAAGCTTCTAACATATCCTCCAATGGCGGCCTCCAAACAATGCAGTGGCGCACGTGATCCATGTCTTGGTGGTTGAGCATGAGCAAGAAGACCTAATGATAGCTATCCATTTCCTCGAAGCATGCCAATACCGAGGTATAAATACGAATACATCAACTTGTTTTATTTCCTTTCTTCGCTTTTTTCGGAATTTACGAGCTTTTTTTTTGTTTATATCCGTGTTCGTTGGTTCGCTTTTTTCGGAATTCATTCTATGCTGATTGAGCGAAATGGAATCTACGGTTTTTAGCGCCTGTAATTAAATCTTGCCCGATTTCGTGTTATTCGGGCATGGATTCGAATATATGTCCAAGATCTGGACTTTTGGA
The DNA here is from genome assembly GCA_027422505.1 of Craterostigma plantagineum. Lineage (NCBI taxonomy): Eukaryota > Viridiplantae > Streptophyta > Magnoliopsida > Lamiales > Linderniaceae > Craterostigma > Craterostigma plantagineum. The sequence continues at coordinate 28,205 of JAPQWV010003373.1, forward strand.
AGCTCAACTTCTTGCAATCATATGTTATGCTTACCTCATAAAAACTAACAAAAAAAACTCTTATTGTTTTCATTGCATCATCAGTGAGTGTCCTTCAGCATGCCTCTGCTGCCCTAGCGATCTTGGCCGAGGGCAATGTGGTGTTCGACGTCCTCCTTGTGAACGTCAATTCGCCCGACCTCCACGGCATGAAACTCTTGGAGCTCGCCGTCAACATCAACCTGCCCACCGTCGGTAAGTTTTTCAAGCTCTATAGATCAGTATATGTGAAATTCATTACCATTTACTGTGAAATTTCGTTATTGGGCCTTATTGGGCCAGCCCACATAGGAGGAGAGTTGACCCATATAATAGATGAGCTTCCATCCTAAAACCAATTGGTGATAGGTGGAGTGGCTCATCTACATATATACTATCCAAAGTCTCCTCAATTATCCGATTTGGGACACATGTGAGTTATTTAGGTTTATCTATTTTAATATATACTATTCCTTTTATTACATATGAAGTGATGTCTACCGACGGAAGCACTTCGACGGCGATGAGGGCTTTGCAAATGGGAGCCTTCCTCTGCGTGAAGAAACCCCTCACCATTAACAACGCCGAGTACCTATGGCAGCACGCGACGAGGGAGAAAATATTGAGGCCAATGGTCGACCGAAGAGGTCTTCAGGCGGCAATTGCTTCCATGCTGATGAGATCGTCGTCTTTCGGAGGAAACCCTAATAACGGCAACCTCAACAATGGGAGGAAGAAGAAGGCGAGGGACGACGAGGACGAGGATGGAGACGAAGGTGGATGGAATACGAGCCACCAGCAATCCAACGTCAGGAGAAAGACTTGCACTGAGTGGACCGAAGAGCTCCACGCTAACTTCATGGCTGTTGTTGAGGAGCTTGGGGAAGGAAGTATACATATGTGTATTATTTTGAGATTATTATTGTTATTACAAGCCGTCTTGTTTATATGTTACTAATCTATATATTATAGGATGCTTCCCTAAGGATATCCTGGATAGAATGAACGTGCCTGGGCTCACTCGCATGCAGGTGGCGAGCCACCTTCAGGTTTAATATATACATATTTCTTGATATTAGGACACTGATATATATATATATATATATATATACACACATATAATATATGTTTATAATGTGTGTAGAAGTGCCGTAACAATGATTGGCGCCTGCCCGAGGACCGCAAGCAGGGAGGGGAGAGGAGCTCCGAGAGGCCGTCAGGGTCGGGTCTGCCCCGACCCAGGAGGTTCGGGTCGATGCCTCGATCATTTGCTGCCCGCCAGCAGGGGAACGCCGCTGGTGGCGGTGGTTCTGATGGTGGAAGCGGTGGAAGTACTGTTGCAGCTGCTGAGGATAATGGGTCAAGCAACGGTAACAATGTCGTGGTGGTTCAGGCTCTTGCCGTCGACGACGCCGCCGTGACGCAGGCTGAGGTCGGCGGCGGTGATGTGTTGTTGTGGAGGCGCCGGATGAGAACAATAATGAGGCGCAGGTTCATATACATATATATATCCATTATTTTATTACATCGGTTCGAGTTTTTTTTGAATTAATGATTATTTTTATTATTTGCAGAAATCTGTTCTTAGCACGGAGACTGATGGTGCGACAGGGAGTTCTGAGACTGGTAATAACTCGGCGGAGGCCGCCGCCGATGGGAGTGGCGAGGAGTAAATGATGAAGAGTTATTGGCATGATACACACACACACAACGTGTGTCTGTGTGTCTTTATATTAATATAATCTATTAATAAATAAATAAAACTTTATGGAGTTTTACTGCCTGCGTGCAGTATATTATCTATTTCAATAAACGTCAAGAACATCTTGGCTTCTGCATTTGTTTGCTTATGAATTACTATGCTTGTTTGCTTCTATTTGCCTGATGGACTTATACCGTCAGCGTTATTTATAATAATATATTTGAATAATTGACATGCTTGTGTGTGTGTGTTTTTTTTTTATCTTGCATCATATCATGCTCATTTTTCTTTTTATATATTTTTATATCATATCACAATCTAACTCCATCTCCTATTAATGTTAATGTTATTATAAGCAATATACAACCGACACGGACAAACGTGCTAGAGAAGTGCTTGTAATAATAACTTCGCTTGACTCTCTCTCTCTCTCTCTCTCTCTCTCTCACACACACACACACACAGAACACACACACACACACAACATACAGACCCGCTGTGTAGATCCCGATCTCTGAGTAAACGGCGCCAAGTCAAAATTAGCGACGACTGATAAAGACAATGTCGCGGCTGAGCTTTGTAATTACACTGCTTCCCTTACTACTCTGCGCTGAGGCCTCCGTACACAGATACACCTCACAGAAACTCGTCGGCAAGGGGAATGCTTTCGTATTCCACGGAGGAAGCGAAGGAATTCATGCGTCTGCTCCTGGGCTCAACGATTCTTCTCCCGATGATTCCTACATTCGGTAACGATTTCATTTATTTTTTTACCTCGACTCATTGGCTCTCTTGTTTATGTTTAGTGCTTGCTGTGATTTTAGCTCAGGGTGTCGAATGCTGTGTAGTTTTTCGTGGATCTGTTGGAATTGACCTCGAATTTGATATGGAAGCTGTAGCTAACGAGTTTTTTGTTTGATGCTGTTTGTAAAATTTAGTCAAAGCTTTCATAGTGTGAAAAGATTTTCCTTCCACCTGCTGCTCTGAGCTTCTGAGATGTATCAAGAATGACAGTAGCTCTGACGTATTTATCTACTTAATCAACGACAGATTCGAAAAGATCACATTTGAAAGGCCTTTGGAGTATTCAAATTTCAGCTCAGGCTCGGTTCATGCCATTGTATTCGAGGTGGATGATCGTGAGACAATAGGAGGCTCAGCTTATGGAGGTCAAAGAGCTGTATGCTGCACTGCAGATCTTGCAAAACTTGGAGTCTGCACCGAAGGTCAAATCATTCACCGCCCATCGAGTACTAATCCTGGCTGGCCTCAGATATTCGGTGCCTCATTTGAGATCGATGCTATAGAGACTACTCTTCAATCAAGAACTTTACAGATTACGAAAACTGGAATGTACAACTTATATTTCATACATTGTGATCCAAAACTCAAAGGTGTCTCTGTTAGTGGTAGTACCATATGGAAAAATCCAACTGGTTACCTACCTGGGAGAATGGCACCACTTTTGAAGTTCTATGGGCTAATGTCTCTTGCATTTGTGGTGCTCGGTATCTTTTGGTTTTCCAGTATGCAAAGTTTTGGAGAGAAGTTCTTCCATTACAAAACTGTATAACCCTTGTCATAACTTTGGGGATGCTTGAAATGGCCTTGTGGTACTTCGATTATGCTGAGTTCAACGAGTCTGGGGTCAGGCCAACTATAACTACTTTCTGGGCAGTCACGTTTGGAGTTGTCAAGCGTACCATTTCACGGCTCATCATTCTTATTGTGTCTATGGGTTATGGTGTGGTTAGACCGACCTTAGGTGGTCTTACGTCGAAAGTTCTCTTACTTGGAGGGACTTTCTTTATCGCATCAGAAGTGCTTGAGTTGATCGAAAACGTTGGAACTGTGAGCGATCTCTCAGGAAAGACTCGTCTGTTCTTTGTCCTTCCTGTGGCAATTTTGGATGCTTTCTTCGTTCTTTGGATATTTACCTCGCTTTCTTCGACTTTGAACAAGCTCCAGGTATATGGTACTTGTATCTTTTTCTTTCATGTGGGATCATTCGTTGTCTGTCATTGGCTTTAGGGTTCAAATCTCTATAAAAAGCTATCTGATTGGTGATACAATCATGGTGGAGATTCGGAAAAATATTCTGTTTTAACATATATTTTAACTTGACATAACAGGCTAGGAGGTTAACAGCCAAATTAGATATTTACAGAAAGTTCACAAACGCGCTTGCAATTGCAATTATCGCGTCTGTTGGCTGGATCGTCTATGAGGTATCTAAAAAATAATCATATTATTTGCGGCAAGTCTTACTATGCATCGCTCTGCAAAGGCGTTTGCCTTGTTAGTAACCCAGTATTCGACCGACAAGTAGTGCTGTTCTGATAGAACTGAGTTTGCAGATTTATTTCAAGTCAAACGATGTCTACAACGAGAACTGGCAGAAGGCTTGGATCATCCCTGCGTTCTGGCAAGTCCTGTCTTTCTCTCTTCTATGTGTCATCTGCGCTCTTTGGGCACCTTCACAGAACTCAATGAGGTAACCACTTCATTTCTCACTCGTGACTTAAAAGGTAATAACCATAGTTTTCATGCCTTAAAACTCCTAGCATGTCCTTTTTTTCCGTCAGATATGCATATTCGTCTGAGGACGCTGCAGATGAGTTCGACAAGAGCGAGAGTTTAACCCTTATCAAACCATCCCCACTGGCTACAAAGGACATAAATAGCCCTGATAGGATATCAATCAGCGCAGGTAATGGCCTTAGCCCAGGCGCTGTCGAACAAGAAAAAACTGCTTAAGCTCGACTTTCCACTTGTTGCCTGTACGACTATGAAATCAATAGTGATAGATACAAATCCGTTTGAGAAATGTTTACTTGTTTGTCTTATCGTTCTTCGTATTTGTTGATTGAATCTTCTTTCTCATCTCTTAGCAGTTTTCAGACAAGCATAAAGGTTATTATATCATGGTCTTTGATTCCTAAGCTAATCAGTCTGTACATTTTCTCATAGCAACAACGGTGTCATATCCTGATAAATTTCCCGTCCCTTCTTACGCTCTCTATCCTTTTCGTAGCTTCTCTTACATCAAGCCTCTGCTCGGGCCTACTTTCCAGGCAAGCCGCTGCTATGCGCAAGAACTGAACCACTTCGCTCGCGCAATTCTCGGCGCCAACCATATCTCGATCGATCAGCTCGAATTCCCTCGCTTCTTCGATCGACGCTCTCAACCATGGGACTAAGTCGGCCCCACCTTTCGCCCGCCCTAACGAACTGAGAAGGCAACTGCCCTGTAAGAATCTCAAGAACGACTATCCCGAGACAATACGCATCATCACAGCACTTGATTGTCTGGCTAACGCCGATCAAGGAAGAGAATCCATAGTCTGTGAGCAACGGCTCGTTTTCTGAGCTCAAAAGGACGTTGCTCGATTTTAGGTTACCGTGAGGCATTCGACCCAAGAGAGTTCGCCGTGAAGATAGTCTAATCCCCTGGCAATCCCTCGGATAATCTTGAGCCTCGCCTCGCAGTTCAGTTCCGCTCGAGCCAGCCCTCGTTCGCCTGTAAGAATTGCAAAATCGCGATGAAAATTACGTTAATATTTTGCGACTTATTTAGCTAGCACATACCGTGCAATATGTCGAACAAACTTCCTTTGGGCTGATACTCGAAGACCAAAAGCTTCTCATCCTTGCGATAATGGTAGGCGATAGGCGGGAGAACGTTGACGTGGTTTAATATCCCGAGCCTCCTCATTACAACGTCGAACTCGTCTCTTCCCACTTTGTTCGTCTCTTTAACCCTTTTGACAACTACGGTCATTCCATTGTACATCGTCGCCTTGTAAGAAGATCCTAGGACGCCGTTCCCGAGAACCTCGGCGGACGACTTCATCAAATCGGCGAGTCCAAACGCGGCCTTACTTTCGTTCAGCATCACTATGTCGTCGTGCTTTCTTCTGCTCCTAGAAGACGACGACGATGCTTGCTGGCGCTTGAGGTGAGGCGATGGGTCGAGTTTAGCCCTTCGTTGCGCGAGCCTAAATCTTCGTTGCCGTTGAGTTTGTCGCGCTTTTTGCGCTTCGCAATTATTACGAGTATCGCGACGATCACCAGCGCAAACGCGACGAAAATGACCGCCACTAAAAAGAGGAATGCCCTCGTTTTGTTCAGGGATGGAGCGCAATCCTTGCCCGTGTTTTCGCCGCAAAGATTTGCGTTGCCCTTAAACGCACTTTCGCCGAATTTCAAGAGATTTCTCGGGATTTCGCCTTCCAAGTTGTTGTTGGAGAAGTTTAAAGATATCAACCATTTTTGATCGAACGGTGGAATGGCGCCGGAAAATTGGTTGTCTTCGAGGTGCAATTCCATTAAATGAGATAAACCGAGCAACGAAGAGGGGATATGACCCGAGAATTTGTTCTTCGACAGCCAAAGCTTCTTCAAACCTCCCATTCGATCGAAGTAATCTGAGGAAATTTCGCCGGAAAATTGGTTGTCGGAGAGGTAAATGCCCTTCAGAGCTCCCAAGCGACGAAAATCTGGGATTTGCCCGGAGAATCCATTCGATACGAAGCTTACGCTTCTTAGGCCTGAGAGGAGAGACAAGGCGTCGACGTTTATTTTTCCCGAGAGGCCTAAATGGCCTAATCGAAGGGTCGAAACTTTGTCTCCATTTTCGCATATTACGCCGATCCAATGAGCTTTTTTATCGCAGGGTTCTGTACCAGGTTTCCAAGAATCGAGGGCCGTCGTGTTAGAGAAGGATTTTTGAGCTCTAAAAGTGCTTCTGATTCTGAAGCTTTGCTGCTGCTTTTCATGGGAAGGATGATCAGAAAAATGTAGAGGACGATCGACGATCTGTGAATAACAGCATTTGCCATATGCGATGAAATTAATTATTACAAACATTATCGGAATATTCCGACAGCATCTAATTTAATTTCAAATCTTGATGGCGATGATGACGATGATATATTCTGTGTCTGACTTCGTTTTGCCAGCGGAAAAGCGTTATTGTCGCTGTGATGTGAATGTTGTCTCTGTGAAGAAGCTGCAACTGAATTAACTAACTAATCATTTAGTCTCATTATTATTATTTCTTCTGTATGCGTTCTTTCGTTCAATGTTTCATTATTTAATGATGCTTTTTACAATACAATCTTCAAGCATACAAACACCAAAATAAATTAACAAATCACATGTACATTACATATATGTATTTTTCCATCAAATTCATTTTCTACTTTCCAAAGCTGAAGCAGCACAATCCACATGAATCAACAAACAAGCGTAAACTTTCTGCTTCAATTGTCAATAGTCTCAATCTTCTCCGCGCTAGATTCGCTTGTTCTTACCTTATCCAACCATTCGTTCGCTTGTTTCAGCTGAGAAAGCGCCATAGCAATATTGCGATTATTATTACTCTGTTCCATCTCTTTCCCTCTCTTCTCTTGGCTGATAATTCCTCGGAATCCCATCTCCAAAGAATCTTCCAAGAACTTCAAGAACCAAGACTGCGACTCATTCAGTAGGGTTTTTTCGTAATTCTGCAATCTCCTTCGAACCATCTTCCTTGGACCATTCGATCTTGTCTGCTATGTTGAGTTCTGAGGAGGGTTTTCGAGCTTTATTATTACTTGGGGCCTTACGTTGCTGCAATGAGCTGTTTTTCTTGTTCGTTGGTCTCTCTCTTTCTGTCATTATCGTCGAGTTTATCTGTAAACTTTCCATGGCTTCTTTTGCTGGAATTGTTTGCGCCTTATCCATCAGTTGCTGAAGTGTGAAGAACTTGGAGATGTGAAGGTGAGGATTTTCTGGAGTGGCTGATGAGCAAATATCCGCAAAGATACTGAAACAGATCTCCAAGACACCATCAAAATCATGTCTTTCTAATGGTAATATTCTAAAGCTGGGTTCTTACAGTTCTTTCAAATAAGATTGAACTGAATTATTATACCTTAGACACTTGACAAGATTTGCTGCTGCATTTGCTTCCTTGTGTGCTTCTGATGCAACTAAAGCTGCCAAGTTCCCCCTTCTGAGCACTCCCTTGCATTCCAACAGCAATACAACATTGTATAATCATATAATTGTTCTGATCAAATACTCAGATTTGATGAAAATTAGCTGATAATGATGTACCTTTCCAGGCTTAGCAAGTGTAGTTGGCAGATGGGACCAAGAAATTGCATCATGAGATTGTTTGCTCTCACCAATGGCGCTTAATAAACAGTTCGATTTGACTTCATCTTCCTTGCTCGTACATTTCGTTGTTCCTTGAGAATCAAGAAGACTTCGCAAAGGACTCAATTCCTGCCCCTGTAATAAAGCAAACGAAATTGTAATAACCCAGTTTTTGCTTATTACATTAAAGCTCAACAAACAAATCAATCAATCAATCATACACGGTCTTTTAGTTCATTAGGTTTGGCCTTAAACGCCATGGCCTTTCTGTTCTCATTCTGATCAATCCCCTTTCCTCCATTACTTTGATCTGTAACATCTCTCATCGCTTCAGATTTATTCTTCGACAAGCCCTGCATATACCTAGACGCAACACAACCCTTCTCTTCTTTGATCACAACCTTCCTCTTAGCACTCTCATCTTTCACTTGCATCACCTCACTCGATTTCTTTGCTTCTTCAAACTCAGATTGGACAACGTTTTCTTTCGATTTTTCCTTAAGCTGCATCAAATCCTTTGGATTTCCCACAAATGGATGTCGGCCAGGGATAGGCCTGAGCCCAGCCAACGAAGGCACGGGCGTCCCAGCCTCCATTTTATCAACGTAGAAGAACTGCCCAAGCTGAAGCTTATTGTTTAGGATGAGTTCGTTGTCTTCTTTGGACAGTGCCACGTAGGTAGAGTGGGAAGAATCTGAGACCTTTATGAAGAACCCACGATCGGGCCATAGCTCAGAGCCAGTTAGGGCTGGAACTATGCTGATGACTTGTAAGAGAACCGATCTGTGTTCCCCCCGAACTTTATGGTTCGAATTCATGCTATGGAGGAGCTTGATCAGCATCCCAGGCTCGAGCGATGCCATGTTCCGTCTTTCTCGTTATAATCTCCTGTACTTATTTCAAGAAACATAAAGTGATTGGATGTGATTAGACAGAGAAGAATTCAAGAATCTTGATAACGCTTTTGCAGTCTCTGAAATGGGAAGTTTTGATGTGTTTCTGTAAATTTTTTCTAGAAGTGCGAATGGAAAAGTAAAACGTGGTGGGAAGACATGAAGTATAGTGGGAGTTGATAGTTCGTTACTTTACATGGGAGGCACGTAACGATCGAAAGCCTCCCACCTTGCCTTAAAATGCAAGGGTCGAGGTCGTCCTCGAATGACGGTTTAACCTTGCAAGGAACGCCGACACGCCGTACTTGATCGTAATGAAATGGGCTTTTTGGGAAATTTCGCACGCGGGTTGACATTTCCATTTCATCGAAGGGGAGACGTTGCTATTTTGAGAGGTTGTTAAGACCTTATTTTCGAATAAAAATCTGATCTTGATATGTATGTAATCGAAAAAAATGTAGTTAATTAATCAAGTATACTATACCTTTTGAAGCAATCATAATAGCGTGTATTATTACCTTAAAATTAGGTTACAAGATATATGTTTTCGTTTTGCGTCACGCTATTGATAATTGCAAAAGTAGGTCACAACTTTTCATGTGAAAACAAGTCTGGTTATTTTTCAATTTTAGTCACTAAGAAAATATTTTTTCGATTGGGTCACTAAGTTTAAATTTTTTTTCAATATGGGTCACTCATTTGGTACAATGTTATAAACATAGTGACCCAAAATGAAAAAATCAACTTAGTGACCAAAAATCGAAAAATATATTCTAGTGACCTAAAATGAAAAATATCTCAAAATTGTTTTCATGAAAAGTAGTGACCTACTTTGCAATTAAAATATAGTGACCCAAAACGAAAATTTGTATACTTAGTGAACTAATTTTATAATTTTGCCATGATTACCTTGCATATCAGAATTTGAAGGTAACTACACTATTTAGAGGTGCAATCTCCCTCCAAATTACATCGAAAAAGGTAAGCTCTACATCGATAATGGATAGTAAGAAAAACGAGAGACTTAAGATCGTACCGTTGAGTCTCCAGATGCAGGTGTCTTCTTCGAAAAGATGTTGAAAGGTTTTAAGTCGAAGAGATTTGAGATGAAATCATAGGTCAGAGATGGGCGGGGGTTCGTTTTCGAATATTTGTTCAAACAAGTTACTTGAAATTCTTCGAAACTGGTAGTTCGATTTTCCGCAAGATAACGAGAAGTAGTGATAATGTTGACTGCTCAACGATGACAATGTTGAGACCACGTTCTAGTCAACATGTTGTCTGTGAATTGGTCAACCTTCGATTTATCTTTCATGCTAGAAACCGTTTAACCTATTTTGTGGTTTTTTTTGCTCATGATGTGCAGGACTTGAATAAGTGCTGGAATGGTTCAAAACCGGTGGAATGCGTGTGATGAGCAGGAGCGAACTTAGGAGTGGAATTACTAAAAATAGGAGAATTGGAGTGCAAGTCAAGACTAAGTCACTTGGAGTATCCAATTACCTACCAACGGTCATATTCAAGTTAGTGGACGTTGAGGAGGTAGTGGAGTTACTAAGTCAGTGTGAAGTCGACTTATATATACAAGACTTCATTTTCCCGTGAAAAAGAGACGCGATTATTATCAGCACACTTCGAACGAGCGAACGGGAGCTTTAACCTTTATTGTTTTATCATAGTATTTTTTATTTGAAAATCGTAGTATTTTGTAGTTTGGTCGATGTAGGATTCGTTTTTCTAAGCTTGGTTTTTTGTAATCCATTTTTAAAGTGGAATTTTGCCCCGCAGCAAGTTGCAACTTGCTGCACAATTTTAGCGCTCGTGTCAATCGTTTTCATTACTAAGGTCTTAGTCATGTCTGATGTGCTATTTGTGTGAAGTGTTGCTTCAACATTTGTTAGGTCACTGTTTTTATAACTTAGTTAACATCCGTATAAGGACAACTTCAATATACGAGAGAAGAAAAGCATTTGTTCTGATCCTATGGTGTTTCTTTCTTGATACATAAACAATGGAAGTAGTAGTCATTACCAGAATATGCTTGTTGAATTTCTTTAAACTTTCTCTTTGATGATCGACAATCTTTGAATTCCTAGAAGGCGAGCAACGATCGGAGTGCCATCACAGTAACATGACAGTTTCGAATATATAATAATATCAGATCACCATTGTTGGGATAAGGTGCAGCAAGAAGAACAAAAGCTTCAAATTCTTACCATTGCGAGTTTCTTGTAAGAATTCTTCAGCTCAGACGCCGTTCAATCCCTTTTCAGTCCCAAAACATCGTAAAAAATCAGTTATTTTTCTGTGAGTGTGAGTGTTCATATCGGAGAAGCTTCTTTAGTTATGCAACTTGCATCTTTTAGATTAAGGCAAATAAAATGGTATTCAGTTAAACGGATATTCGTCATAGTTTGAATAGCTTGCACGAAATATAATTTAGACATTGCTTGTTGATTTCATTTCGCTTTCTTATCTTACATACCATACTTTCGAGAATAACAAGGGGACAGCTTCAAATAAAAGCAATGCAAAGCCCAGAAGGGAAGAGAATGTCGTAGAAGGCATTTGAAACTTCATTTTCACTTCATAATCAATGAAAAAGGAGCAAGAATGAAAATTGACAGGTGATGAATAGATTCGATTGATCAAAAGCACGTTTATTATCAATCAAATACAGATCAGTATTAGTTTCTGATTAAAATACATCATCCATAGTTCATAGTCTCAGATTATCAAACTAAAAAACCGGGCAGCAGAGTATGTACATATGACGACTCCAACAGAAGAACATGGCTTGAGAAAGTCTTTGATCATTTCCCATCCATGGGTTGGATCAAAGCCTAGGAAATGCAAGAAACTTGACATCAGACAATATTTCTTTAAAATAAATAACAGAAATAATAGATCAGATAGATATTGATAAAAAAAAAATCCACGAACACAAAGCCTTATTGATAATAAACAACGGATAAGCCTCAGTAAACGGCATCGCCCATCATCGCCTGGACATCCTCGAATGTCCAAAGACCCATAGTAGCATCATCTCCATTGAGAAAGGCATCCCAGTTGCTTCCATCAATATATGGCATCTGAAGCAGCTTCATCTGAGAGCAAGCTCCAAAGGATCTTCAGACAAGTTATTCATGGCGTGGCCTTTCTTGTTCTCACTATAAGCAGGCACCAAAGGTTCTTGTTGCGAAGATTTTGCTTTCTTCGACGAATAAGTGTCGTTATCCATGTACTCAACTTGATCGTTTTCGACAATTGCTGAGAGAACCGAAGACATTTCTGGGGTCTTTGCCACATAGTAATCCCCCACGCCAAAATCCGAGTAATCAAAGGAGTTGCTTCCCTGATCAGAGCTGAAATACATGCTAGAAACATTGTTCGGTGTGAATGGTTGTTCTTCTCCAGCATATCCATATTGCACAGTCTGAGGTTTCCTTCGAGGAAGCACTTTGGATCATAGGGATCTTACTTAACATGTCTGAGAAACACATGTTTTGGTCCAAATTGGGCATGACTGGATGTGATATTTCTTTAGTAGCAAGCAAATCTTCGGGGAAATTAACTTTAGCTTTACTGCCTCTGATTCTCCGAGCCTCTGCATCGTAGGCACGCGCAGCTTCCTCGGCGGTGTTAAAAGTTCCAAGCCAAACTCGAACGCCTTTCATTGGATCACGAATCTCTGCAGCCCATTTGCCCCACGGACGTTGTCTGATTCCTCGGTAGTTGTTCTTTCTCTTTCTTTTCGAGGACTTTTCAGCGTGCTCTTCAGATTCAGATTCTACAGAATTCAAAATTTGTTTTAAGGCATCAATGGTTTGGTCATACCTAATTTACAGGCATGACCACCAAACATAAAGTTGAAAGGTGTGACGCAAAAACACTACAAGAATTATCAAAACACATGCTTTTACCATGAAAATGCCCACCTTCATTACTACAGACTATAGCATCCATCAAAAATTCCATTACTCTTTCAAATTTCTTTTCAATTCTTCGTGCAAGGCACATAACGTAACAGTCCATAAAAGTCAAATCTTTGCCGCATAATGTTAAAACCATCATGTGAGAAATATAATAATATGTGAGTTACTTCCTCACAGTAGCTAAAATCACGATAATATGGAACAAAAGCACAATTGTAATTTGCTATCAGATAAAAGGGGGGAAAAAAGGAAACACAACCACTACCTTTCACAGGACCATCACTGGGAGCTGAAGAGAAAGCAGAGCTCTTCTTCGGAACAACAGATTCCTTGAAATCCCTGAAATCGGCTTCGAAATCGTCTCGGAACGAAAACCAATGACTTAGCCCGCACTGCCTTCTTCTTGCTCTTATTCGAAATGAGATCAGCTGCGTCGCGCCCCCATAGTAACTCCGCCGTGAGCCGCCGCGACGTGCGGCCCGACGACGGCGGTATCAGGTCTGAGATTATAGCTCCTCCACACATTTTGCTGATTTCTTATGTGAAAAACAACTCGTTTCGCTTGGGATTTATACCAACACCAGTCCAATGTGAGGCTTAAGCGCATGAGCGATGAGCTCATGGTTATTACGTTTAGGTCCCTTTAATGTAGTAAAATTACGATTTCGGTAATGCTATTGTAATAGACCGACTTGCCTTATCAGTGTGTTTATTCAATTTATAATTTACTACTGCTTTGCAGTTAGGAAACCCACATATCAAGAACATTGTTGACTACACAATATATTCAATTCAAAGAACGTGATAATGGTAAATTCGAACTCACCTAACTTTCTAGAATTCACGAGACAGAGACAATTCAAATTCACCTAACTTACTGCTTTATTTTAGTTACCTTTTGACCAATGGTGGAACAAAATCAATTATCGTATCTCAAATAATGCGAAGGCAAGATGCATGAATCATGCATGGAAATCAAAGTAAAGAATAAGACAAGAATATCAAATCGACCATCACACCATTTGCATAGTTGAATGACGAGATATTCTCGAGTTTTCAATTCATTTACTTCATACACATAGATCCGTGTTGAAACATGGGAGGTCAACAGTGCTATGGAGTTCTCCAATATCGGAGAATATTTCTCTTTCTTGAGAGTGTTTATGTTTCCCGGGTTTGTCTTATCATTAATCTTGTAAGAGAACATGGAAATAAATACAATATTTGATTATCACAACTTACGCTGTATGAGGCCAAGAACAACCACTAAGCCAACTATGAGACAATGATCTACGTTGGGCTCAACTACGAGCGTCAAAACATCCTCTCCTAGTACAACACCACTTGTCGTACCTTCCGTTTAACCTGTAATAA
>JAPQWV010003374.1:0-42266 GCA_027422505.1 Craterostigma plantagineum
TTTGGCTGGTGTTGTTTCTTCTTGGTGTGGTGTGACGTGCTAGAGCTAGACTTTGGTTGGTTTTCTGTCAAAGTTTGATACTTCGTCCGAGTTAACTCATTATCTTCTGCTATAAATCTTTTACTCTTATCTGCTGCAGATATTTTTTCTTGATGGGAGATTGATATTTGGCCTGATGCAAGGTCACGATTGTGACGCTATCGCTAATCATCATCCCAGTAATCGTCTTTAGTGTTTTCGTCGCAAGACATCTTCGCCATGAGTTTTCTTCTCCAACGCTGGATATGCAATCATCATTGTTGCAATTGTCTTCACCATCTACGTATGCCCTTACACTTATCTGTCTCCTAATCCTCACGTAACTACTATTATAATACTCTGAATTGTTTCTTGATGTACAAACGCCATCATGATTGCCCTGTTACTTTACTCATCCATCGTGGAGGGCTATTTCGAAAATTAAATGCATTTTGCTACCTTTACGAACCGCAGTTTGAAAAACTCAAGCTCTTCATTAGTCAGATTCTACCCCATGATAGATTTCCATATTAAAAGTTCACACCACACTACGCATTTATTGTATGCCCATAGTTTTCCTTGCTATTCCTTTCTCTTCCTCAACAGTTATCCATCAGCAACTAATTTTGCGCAGGTATTGGCGCTGCTACTTCTTACATCATCCCGAGACCCAGGCATAGTACCTCGTAACTTGCACCCGCCCGAAAGAAAAATTCGTTATGACCCCTCAGCATCCGTTGAGCTCGGCGGGCGACAGACCCGAGTCTCCAGTTCCAAGAACTAAAGAAATAATGGTGAACGGTCTCCCAGTAAGAGTCAAATACTGCGACACTTGCTGCTATATCGCCCACCTCGCTGTTCGCACTGTTCCATCTGCAACAACTGTGTCGAGCGCTTCGATCATCACTGCCCTTGGTGGGCCAGTGCATTGGATTGGTATGGTCTTTGTCTTTCCTTACGAACCATAATACTTTCTCTAAGCATAAAAAAATCCCTGCTCTACGAATCTGTTCACTTGAATGTGCAGAGGAATTATCGATACTTCTTCTGTTTCGTTTCTTCGGCGACACTTCTCTGCATCTACGTCTTCTCAATATGCGCACTGTACGTCAAAATCTTGATGAGAGACCATAAAAGCACCGTGTGGTGGGCGATGAAAGAATCCCCTGCATCTGTAGTCCTCATGGCCTATTGCTTCATAGCCATTTGGTTCGTCGGTGGGCTCACTGGGTTTCACCTATACCTAATCAGCACAAATCAGGTAATTATGTCTCAAAATCTTGTTTTCATCTGTAATAAACTAAACCAACCGTCTTTGATTTTTCAGACAACCTATGAGAACTTCCGTTACAGAGCAGACGGCAGAGTCAACGTATACGACCGAGGCTGTTCAAGCACTTCCTCGAGTGTTCTGCACAACGGTGAAGCCATCAAAGAACAACTTCAGAGCTGTCGCCCAAGAAGAAACGCAGAGGCCGCCCCACGTCCCCACCCCAAGAGACGCGGGGCCCACCGAAATGGGCGACGATCGGCGTGCGAAGGTTGAAGACGACTTGGACATAGGTGGAGATTTACTGAAGATATCCCAGCGCCACAATATTGAAGATATCGAGGCTGATATCAGGAGCAGAGAGAGCGACGTGCCCCAACATCACACAGTTCGTCTGAGGTCGATTCGGTCATTTTGGGTTCGGACAGAAGGGGCAATGTCGGCAGAATGAGACGAGGCGTTCGAGTTGGGGGAGGAGCGGGAGCTTCGAAATTGGGCAGAAGGGAGCCATGTCTCTCCCAAGGAGACATATCAATGAGTGTTTTGAGTTAAGGTGGCAAGTACTTCGGTTTCTCAAGTGGTTTGAGTTTGGGCTTGGTGTGTTCTATTAGTGTGTGATGTTTTCTTCTTCCTTGCTGTAATTTTATTGTTGTTGGAGTTTGGATATATTCGATGGTTTTGTGTAGGTATATGCGATTTTGCTTAGTTTTTACTATGGTTATGTCCTTGGGATTAACAACATTCTTTTTGTGTAATTAAGTTTTTTCGCATGCTGCAAAAAAGGGGTACGTCTTGGATTTTATTTCACAAGCCATAACCTCGTTTGTTGTTTAGGATATGCAGTAACGGGCCAAAATAGTAAACTAGTTTAGACTTATGCAAACGGGTCTCGTATCTGACACTTCTCCCAAATTGTAATAATCGTTGTTAGTGCATTTATTCGTCGTCCTAACAGCGGATAAGTACGAAACTTAAAATAAGTGACGCGAAAATAATTTTGGGCGAATTGATAATTTACCATAACTTGAGGTTTAGTTCTGAGAAAACAACACGCGCACAAATAAAGAGAGACAGAGATTTGGCGTAAATTACACAGCTCGGCCTCTCCCCCAAACAATCACTGATCTCATGTTTGCGTAAACGAATCTGAGGAGAATTTCAGTGGTTCGGGGAAAAATTTCGGGAAGGAGATATGAGAGTTGAATTAATGGCTGAGGATATCGGAACTAGCAGCAACAATCGTGGCA
Organism: Craterostigma plantagineum; assembly: GCA_027422505.1. Lineage (NCBI taxonomy): Eukaryota > Viridiplantae > Streptophyta > Magnoliopsida > Lamiales > Linderniaceae > Craterostigma > Craterostigma plantagineum. The sequence continues at coordinate 2,536 of JAPQWV010003374.1, forward strand.
AGAAAGAGTCAACGGCGGCAGTCTTGACCTCACCGCGTCATCATCACCTTGATGACGTCGAGGATCCTTTGAAGCCGTCGCCGCAGTCCCCTAACAATTCCTCTACTCGAAAGGTGTTTGTTGATTTTTTATGTTTATCTTCTTTAATTATCTTTTCGTCGCTAGGTTACAGTGGAGAAACTTTGTCTTGCCTTGGTACGAACTTTAACCAGCTTGGGTTTATACTGAGTGATATGAGATTTAGCTGATGATTTGAGAATTGGTGTTTGCGTAGAGGATGGCTCGGTGGCAATAGGACATGCGAGTACTGTTGATTTGGTATTTGAGAGATGGGACTATTAAATGTTCATGTGGAATCAGAGTCTTATTTATGATGACGTTTGAGGCTAGGATTATGGTTTCGTCGATTATTGGCATATCTGGAGATGCATTAGGCTCAGCTGGTATTCCCTTTTCTGAGTTTCGTTGGATGCAGGAATTCGACGTGGTTTGCACATCATGTGAATTTCTTTTGCGCTATTGATTGGTTTTTATGATCGATTTTGTAGTCTGATCGACTTAGTAGTATGTTCATATAATTCTAGAGAATTTGAATCAAAGATAATATTGAAAAAGCTGTTCTTTTGGGAAGTTTGGAACTCTTATTATCATAGATGTGAATATTATTATATTACTTGATTCAGGCTTGCTATGCTGTTCTTCAGAGTTGGGTTTCAAAGAAGTTCATGACTGGATGGTAAAGTGGATTTTTGTCTCTGAAATATTTTCATTTTATTTGACCGATTGGTGACTTTTTTTGACGATATCGATCTGCAGTGTGGTCCTCTTTCCCGTTGCTGTTACATTTTTCATTACTTGGTGGTTTATTCAGTTTGTGGATGGCTTCTTCAGTCCTATATATGAAAGACTTGGCATTGATGTATTTGGTAAGTCTGCAACCACTTGTCTTCATTCGTCATCGTTATGATTATGGTGCTTTATTGAAGAATACGCATTAAGACAGTATTTATGATGTCAATATAATATGTAGGATAACGTGAGGGCAGATCTAAATGTTCTTGCCTAAATCGCTAGCTCATAACTGTGCAGGACTTGGATTCATCACATCACTTCTCTTTATCTTCTTTGTTGGAGTGTTTGCTTCATCCTGGATGGGTTCTACAGTTTTCATGATTGGAGAGTGGTTTATAAAGAGAATGCCCTTCGTCAAACATATTTATTCAGCATCCAAGCAAATTAGCACCGCAATATCTCCAGGTAACTTGTTTTTTTCTTAATAATAGGATTTCTTTTTCATTTCTTACTTGCGTCAAAATGCATGATTCTCTTCCCCTACAGACCAGAACACAACTGCCTTTAAGGAGGTTGCTATCATACGTCATCCTCGTATTGGAGAATATGCTTTTGGATTTATCACCTCAACAGTTATACTTCAGGTCCGTCGTAGTTAATTGTTCTGCACTTCTGCATCCTAAGACCTTACATCACTCTCCAAAATCTTTCCTACTGATCTCATACGGCATGAATGTCCATGGAATTATAGGGCACTAAGTGGCGAATTGAAGTTTTAATTTCATACATTGTCATTTCATTTTTTTATTCTTATTCTTTTCGAATAATTACAGAGGGATGACATTGACGAAGAACTGTGCTCCGTCTACGTACCAACAAACCATTTATACATAGGCGATGTGTTTCTCGTAAACTCCAAAGAGATCATTAGGCCAAACTTATCAATCAGAGAAGGAATCGGTGAGTCAAGTAGCCTCTCCTTTTCGTCTTGAAGCTACATAACGCACTTCTCAGACAAACTAATTGTTCGTTCTTTCTTATTACAACAGAGATCATCGTCTCCGTTGGCATGTCGATGCCTCAGAAGATTTCTCCAATAGAAAGTAGTAATAGCATTACTGCTCGTCAGAACGACCGAGTACCTATGAGTCGAATCATGTAAGGACCATCATTGAGAGTTTTAAGTTTGGTAATATAATATAATATTCTGCCTTCGTCGAAAATTCTGCGTGCGTATGATCGTACTTAGTCATGAAATGCTGATTTCCAGATTATTTATTAGTGGTATATTTATTTATCACCATAGTTCATCATCTTTGATGCACGAGCAGTTCTAAGTTAACTCATACAGATCATATCCGACATTTTCTTTTTCTTATTTTCTGCGACGATCTTCGAGAAAGAAATCGAATCAACGTCTTCTTCGAGCTGTCGGGGGTAACTTTTCAGAAGGCCCGCAAGGAAGCTTCTGACCAGTTTCACGTTCGATGCTGCTCCAACTCTCGCAATATTCTGATCTGACTAAGCTTTTCGGCGAGAGCTTGTCCCAATAAATTCCTGACAATATACCAAAATAAAAATAATCCCCCATTTTTCATGTAATTTAAGGAAGAAATATGAAAGAAATCACCAGACCACCTTGAGGTTTAGGGATCGATGTATTGGTAAAATACCCTCGACTGCGTACAAATGATGTCCACAGGGACATCATGAATCAATAGCTTCTCCACTGGTATGTCATCAACCAACTGTTCTTCGTGCACTACACAATGCCATGTAAGAAATCTACACAGATCAAAGCCTATTTGTAGCATGGATGGATTTCATTCAAAGACAAAAAGAAAGAAGTAAATGAAGAAATAAAAAGACCTGAAGTAACAATTGGGGTGGAGTCATCTATGGCTCCCATGTACGTAGCATACCATATTCCAACTCTGCAAATCCCTACATATGAGAAAACTTCATTACTCTCCACACATCTCTAAAAAACATATGTTGTAGAAACCATTCTTGATAGGTGGTATTGTTATTTACAGTACCTCGCCCTTGCCTAGGCGTGCACCAGTCTTTGGATCCACGGCGACAGAGCCAACTACGATTAGATCGACTTTGATTTTCTCATCTAATCCTATGGGTCGGCCATACTTAGCTACTCCTACAGATGTGCAAGCCTCCTTTATAGTGTTTGGGGGCAACATCGAATACTCAAGAACTGAGAAGAACCAGTCCTTAACCGTGGCTGTGGAGTTAAGAGCTTCTTTCCACCTAAATCAAAGACAAATCTGTGCTGAATGATACACCGAAGTACGAAAGCAGTGTTAAAGTAAATGTAGTAACGAACCGTTAAGAGTGAGGAAACGAACTTGCTTCTGAGGAGTGTCTGGATTCACTTTCACGCACTTGGCTTCCTTAAACACCTCCAACTCACTCAACTGCGTTCGTCCAACAATCCCATGATAAAAGGGCATAAATAAATGACCTCAAAACACAAATGCAATCTATGATTATAAGTTAAAATCAGTACTTCACTTCACCTTATTAGCAGCTTTGTCGGCACCGATAAATTTGGTATACGGTGGTGAACGGGTCTAGGAAACTGGCAATGTTTCGGGCCTCCATCGAATCCCAGACCCGTTTTCTAATCGCCCATTTCCACGCTTTCGGGTCATTCGAATCTTGGCCTCGATTTCCGATTTCTGAGCCATGGAAGCTCTGGCCTCAGCGTCCATCTTCAGCCGCTGGCCTCGTAGGCGGCCTCGTCGATGACGCCGCCGTTTCCGCCGGTCGCCGTGGTGGTGATGAGGTTTCTAGCTTGGCGATGTCTTCCGATTTTGCAGCAATCGATGGGATGATAGTAAGCGGACGTATTTCGAGCTTTTTTACAGGGAATGACGAGGAAAGCCTCAGTATTGGAAATGCGCATCCATGGAAATTGCTCCCATGTAATCGGGTGGATTATATACTTGTGGATTACAAATGGCGTTTTTTTACAGTTAATAGTTCTATTACGACGATTTTCAAAAGCGCTTCACCGATAGATATGAAGGTTTAATCTATATTCTTTGAGTTTAGGACGAATAAAAACTGTCAATTGATCTGTCTCAATTGACCCTCAGATTTTTCTACGGTAATTACTATTAAAAAACTTATTAAATCACATAAATTCCATATCTTCATAATAACTACCAAATTCTATCTTAGTATATTACTTATTAAAACTATTCATTAATATTAATTCTATTTACTGCACACATAGGATGTGCAAAAAATACTAGTAATAATAAAGGCCCTAGTTAACTTTTGTCCGGAGGATGCATAAATTAGGGTGCAATTTTACGACAATAAATTTTAAAAATTACACTTCATTACATATGTTATTAAGAAAATAAGTTTCAAATGTAAAAAATTAGAGCCAATTAATCAAATTCGAAACTCACAGTATGCATAAATTAGGGTGCAATTTTACGACAATAAATTTTAAAAATTACACTTCATTACATATTGTTATTAAGAAAAATAGTTCAAATGTAAACAATTAGAGGCCAATTAATCAAATTCGAACTCACAGTTCTCATACCTAAAATTGCTTCAGTTATGAAACTTAGTATCCTTAAATTACAATATGTAATTTACATGATCTCAAATAACTCCAATGTCATTAAAGTACTACTACTTCTCCAAACATATAGAATTAAAAAAAAAACCAGGAAAAACTTGCATAATTATATAATTATTTACTCCTTTTTTTAAATATTTTTTTTCAACATACATACTCACACACATTAGGGGCTCTTGTATAGATATATCCTAAGCTCCCAACCTTATTCCCAAGTTCATTCCTCTTCTCCCTCAACATTATTACATACTACTTACTACTCACAATCCACCCACAAACTTCTAGAACCACCCCGTCCCTCGGAGGAACGGGTCGATCCGAACCCAAAGCAACGAGAAATCGAGGCGAGCAGAATCGACCAAACGACGACGATCGTGGGGACGTTATTCTGCCTCCCCATCATACCCTTGAGGAACGGATAGAGGTGAACGATCACCCACAACGCAAAGAACAGCCTCCCGAAGAGCGGGCCCCACGACTCGTACCCGTTTGTTTATCGCGTCTGAGACTCCCACGACCACTCCTATGATGTTGAGCACCAAGAGAGTCATGGGAGGCACTAAGAGCGAAGTCCACTTGAATACGTAGAGCTCCGAGAATTCCCGTCATCCGCCGCCTTTGAAGTCACGGTGAAGTCCGTGTTTACGCCCGCGATGACTTTGAGTAGCCCCTGGATTAGGGCGAAGAAGTGGGCCGACACGCCTCCGATGACCCAAAACTGCTCGTTCCTCACAGGTCCTCGATCCCGACCTTTCCCCACCTCATCTCGAGATGCTCGTCACCGCGATCGAAAAGAAAAGATCGACACGAATGCCATGACACCAAGCTCGCGTAGTTGCCTTATCTGTATTAATCGAACGAGAAAAAAAAAAAAACGGTGTTTTTTAAACCATAGAGATCTAGTGACCCCCACGGGTCTCATATGGCTCCGCGAGCACAACATACGTCGAGGATCAGACTGATCCACGAGGCCAATCCCCAGGTGGAACTGAACACGAGGCATTATGTGCGACTACTCACCTCGGGGACGATGAATTTTCCGGTGAGGAGGCAAACGGCGGGCAAGGTGCAGTAGGCGATGGGGGGATGGAGGTGAGGGATAGACGACGGAGTTTATGTAGGGAGAATCGCTCGAGCGGTTTCAGACCGCAACCGTAACCGTACCAATAGGACAGTGTCGGCTGAGGAGATCTCGACGGAGCCCAAAGCCCATCGGAGGACTTGGTGGAGACGGTCCGAGAGGTTGATGGGAGCCGAGCCCTTGAATGCGGGCCGCTTGGTATGCAGTAGACCGACGCCAGCCGTGGCAGTGCATCTTGAATCCCGTCAGGATATCTTCCGTGACCGAACCGTAGATCCATCCTACCTACACCAATTTTTTTTGAAAAAAAAAAATTCGGGTGAAGCGTACGTACGCGGGTATTGAAAAAAATTGAATTTTGCGATAGATTGGAGAGACCTCTCTTCCCCATTCGGTTTTGTCCTCGTATCCGCAGCTGATGACGTGGATGGCCTCTTGCAAGAGCGAAGCGGAGGTGACGACGAGCGGAGCGCCTCCTTGTTCTTGCATTATCGAGGCGACGAAAACCGGCGACTGTCCGAATTTTTCTCGAGCTTGGTCGGATGGACGGTCGACGATTTTTCGCGCTCCATCATCCCTGTTCCAAACGATGATAAAAAATTACAAAATAAAAAATTGGAGAAATAAAGAATTTTTTTTTTTGTTTGGACTCTCTCTTTTTCCTCACCTTCGATCCCTTCTTCGATGTTTTCGAGGGCGTGAATCTGAGTCGAAGTGTCTTTGCTCTTCGTCTTCTTGTCGCCGCGGGCGGCAACTTTCCTTTCTTGTTATTCTTCTTATTCCTCGAGCCAAAGCAGCAGCAGCACCACCATTTCGGCCAGCATTGCACGTTTTTCGGGCGTTTCGCCTTCTTCGGAGCGTCGAATCCGTAAAGCGCTTGCCTCCTAAATACGCAACCAGTCCCGACGTAGATCGGCCCTTGTATCCCATCGAGCCCTTTCATGTTTATCTGTTCAAGAAAGAAAAAAATGAAAAAAAAGAGTAATGTCATGACATCCTTACGGCAAACAGCGTAAAGCCTCAAAAGGTAGGAGTGAGTCACATATATACGTACATCGAAGAAAACAACGTTGCGATTCGAATATCGATCGTGCCTATCGATCCCATCAAACCTCTGAGGAAACTGAACGTAGCATATCTTCTTCCCCGCCTGAGGATCCATCATGAAGCACATCGCTTCCCTGAGAGCCTTACTGTTGTTTATGTAGTGATCGCAATCCACGTTCAGCAAGTACGGCGCATTCGATATCACAGCTGATACTCTAATCTGTTATCAGAAGAAGAGTCTTTTTTTCGACATTCTAACAAAGATAAAAGGATATAGTCATTCGAGAATTATTATTATTATTATTACCAAAGCGTTCATGGCGCCAGCCTTCTTATGATGCTCGAACCCAAGCCTCTTCTCTCGAGAGACGTAGATTAGACGAGGCAACTCGTTTCCTTCTACGTCTCGAACCCCATTTTCTCCCAAGAAAACCTATCGAGGTTTATTAATTTTAACTTACTCATTTTGTATAGGATAGTAACGATAAATAACAGATCTCGAAAATTTAAACGAAATTTTATCGCACCTGAATCATCCCGGGGTGATCCCTGACGTTATTACCAGGCCACGGAGTTGCGTCTTGCATCGTCCAGCCGTCTTCTGGCACCTTCTGAGCCGTTGCTACCAGCCCATTGATACGAACCTTAAACTCGTCGTACTCTCTCTGCACAACATAATACATTTTTTTTTTTCTAACGATTACCAGAGAAGACCTAAATATATGTGAAGTTGCATCTCGAGTATATTAATTAATTGACTATATAATCCCAACAGAAAGAGTTTAACTAACTGACCTTCATCGCGCGGCGTTCCCTGATGAAAGTCGGGTCGACCTTATCCCTCAAGTAGTCGACCTTCTGAGAAAAGTACCACTCGGGCGCTCGCGGCTCCACGCCGAACTTCTTGCAAAACGGGACCCACTTCCTCGCAAACTCCGACGTCTCGGACAAAGCCTCGAACGTCAGCATCGCCGCTCCGTCGTCCGACACGTAGCACGCGACCTTGTCTATGGGGTAATCGACGGCCAAGATCGAAAGCACCGTGTTCGCCGTGATGAGCGGTGGCTCCTTCGCGGGGTCCACCGTGCTCACGAAAACGTCAACCGCCGCCAGCTCGGACGCCTTCCCTCCTTTCTCGTACCTGTGTTTTTTTTCCCCCCGTAATAAAAACGCAGGGCAAGAAAACTTTGTAAATAACGCACCATTGAATCTTCCGAGCTCTTCAAGTCACTATATATATAAGAGACTTTCTCCTCCTACCACCAATTGGTTTTCGGAAGGACCCCTCGATTTCTAAGAGTGAAATATACATGCATGCTTTTTTGAGGTACCTTAGAGAGAGCCTATCGAGGTAGGTTTCGCGGGTAATGGGAGACCACTTAGGAAACTGATCGAAGATCCACGAAACGGCGAACCATATTTCGCATATGATGGAAGTTAGCCATAAGCCGTAGGCGTCTTTTACGGGGTGGAGGATTCTGTAGTGAAGAAGAGCCCGAGGATTGCCAGGCGAAGTAAGATTACGATTCTGTAAGGGCTTATCTTGCTCGAAGGGATCGGAAGCTTCCGAGAGAGTGGCTGTCTGCCTTCGTCCATTCTGTCAACAGGTGAAGGAAAGAAACAAAGAAGTTTAACAGAGAAATCGAATAATGATTACATTTGATCATGTCAATTAACAGACATGTGCTGTAAATGACACCAAAAACAAGAGAAAATACTTCAATGATTAAGTTAACATAACGAAGTGGGCTTACTTTGGTAGATAAGGATCATCCACTTGATGCTTAACGACTTGAAGGTTTTCGCTCTGCTTTTTCTTCCACTCCTCAACTCTGTCTTTCCAAGCAACTGTTCCATAACCATACAGAGCCAAATCTTTCTTGGGATCCATTGCTCGTGGAACCACTTCAAAAATTTATTACATCCTTAAAATCATTACAAAAAGTAAGTTAAAAAAGAAAAGGAAAGAAACTTACGAGTGACGGAAGAATCAGTATAAGGCACAGGGTGAATTCTTGTTCCACGGCCCATGAAAGGAGGGACGATAAGAGCATGCTTATCAGCTGAGATCGTATCATCCTTTGGAAAGAAAAACACAGTAATAAGATTATCACTCATTAACGCATTAGATTCACAATACTGTAAGAGATTAATGAAACAAAATCTATTATTACCTCTTGGGCATAAGTTAAGAGGGGGATTTCTGGGTTGACTCCCAAAGGGTTCAGCTCAGACACATACGAAGCTGTGTCGGAGAAGTGGGAGCGAAGATGATGATGATGATGATGATGATGATGATGATGGTGGTGGTGAAACTCATTCTCAAGGTCATCGCATTCATCCTCGTCGTCATCTCCATCAACTCTTGGACAACCTAAGATGAGGAAACAAAAGGATGAATGGAAAAAGTGACAAAAGAAACGAAGAATGGAAGCAATAACTGAGGCTATATTATACCCTTGATGCGTTTGTATCTTGTTTTGCACTGAGGACAAACTTGGCTTCCTTCTCTCCTCTCATACTCATAGCAAGTTCTGCAAACTGGGAAAGCACACTCATTGCAAGCAACAAAGGGCTCGCCATCGACGACTGGTAATTAATCTCATCCCCACAAATCTGACATATCTGACGCTCAAGTCCTTCACGTAATTCACCTGCTTAAATGGTACAAAGTGATGATCATCTTTGATTAGATCTCAGTAACTGAAAAGATTGAAACTTTTGATCAAGTTAAACATGGAAAAAAGAAATGTCGGAGAGAGAGAGAGAGAGAGAACTTTGACTAGCCCTGCCCTGAAATCAAGAGAGATAAGAAGGCAGCTAATCCAAGAAAGTAACGGAAATACGATACTTAACGTAAAAAAGGCAATTAAAAGGACAAGAAAGTTTTCTTCGTCGAGCTTCTCTTCTCCTTCGTATCAGAAAAACTCTCTTTTTCGATAAGAGAAATAAAATCTAATCTTGGAAATAACTGAGAGTTCTCACCCTTCCAACTTCATCGGCATTGATCAGAACGAACTCATTCCTATTATGTGAGCCAGCCACAAGCCTACCAATAGCCGCCATTTCCGCTCAAAATTATTACACTGCACCGATTCTTCAATGAACAAGAAATTAGAAAGCTAGTATCTTTTCACTCAAAGAAGACATGAAAGAAGCGAAAGAAAACTAGAAAGCAATGAAGGGGGTGAAATGGGTTCTTCTTCTATACTCAAAAACAGATGACACACTTCACATTAAACCAAGTAGGTGACATTGAAACGCAAGCGGACACTCAAGGGAGAAAGAACACAAAAGAAGGTGTTATGAGCATTAGTTGAATGCAATTGTCGCCTTTTATTTATGTACACTACACTCAACTATCTCGTAACGTGGGTTTTCATTTATGTTTCGCATCTGACAAAGGGCTTCTCTCTCTTGCGTATGCTTAGCCCAGGTGATAAAATGTGACGCAAGAAGATGAAGGGAGGAAATGAAGGATCGATCGACAAAGACAGAAAATACTAACTTCATTGTGTCTTGACAATTTCTGATTTATGTATTCTTAGTCCTAGTCAATGCTCGGTTCGGTTTATGTTGGAATTAAAGGTTTTTTTTTTTACAGTTTTTTAACGAATTATTGCATGCTAACTTAGTCTTAGTAAGCATTTACGACGAAAGGGGAAAAGAAAAACGAAAAAAGGAAATTGATAATATTAGCATTCATTATGGAATTTGTTTCTTTTGTTCTTTTTATGACGTGGTAACAAATAAAAATAATGTGTGACCGAGTTTGATGACGATGATGTTTGGTGGTTTTATTATTATTTTGTCTGTTTTTCATCTCTTGTTCTCACGGTTTTAGTGAGGAGTGTGTGTGATGGTTTTGCTTTTTATGAAGGTAACCGTAAAGCAGGGTTTGAGCTCATCTAAATTTTTTTCCCCAAAATTAGAATATATTTTTCATATAAGTGATATTCTTTAAAAGATATTACAACTCAGTGCTACTATATACTCTCTTACCCTGGTATTATGTAAGCATTTGAAAAATGAGGTCGTTGTGTTTGATGAGTATGCAGTATTTCGCAGGAGCAATAATAATACTTTCATCATATACGTTTACGTATAATATAATTAAGAAAGTAATGAGGTAAAACGTTAGAGCATCGATCAACATCTTATGATACTTCCTATTTTGAAATATTTTATATGAGAATAAATTAGGTAACGTTAGAACATATCGATCGATCACCATCTAATAATAATTGATCTAAATCAATTATAGAGGTTGGTTGAGTCGTATCTTTTGAAAAAAAATGACAATTCTTATTGTTGCCGACACTTGAATACAAAAAAGTATAGAAGAAGAAGAAAGGACGCATGCTTTTACATATGTGACAAGTTTCGTTTTATAATAATACAGCATCTATTTTAATAACACGATTTATGTAAGTTTCCTACGCCTCATCAACAGCCTTTTGTCGGTGAGGTGAGACTACACAGTAAATAGATGATTGAATGATAATCTATCTAATTAGTTATTTATTTGAAACTATTAGTTGAAATTCAATGTTGTTGGATATAACTAATATCTGTATTTTATTTATGGAGATGCTACATTCCAATAAGTAACTAATCATACAAAGTTAAATATATTAATGCACCATGCCATTTGATCAAGACTCCGCAATTATAATAGTGAGTAGGCAATCAATTTCATATAAGCTGAATCATTAATTTTATAGTCGTAAGGATATAGTCAATTTCCTAGTGATTGACCATGGTTAACCGAACGGTTGACCGTCGGTCTGTCAATTTCACATAATAATAAAACTTAAAAAATCATCCAATATTTTTTAATACTATTTTTAGTTAATTCTTATGCCTTTAATGTTATGATTTATATATACCTAATTAAATTTAAATTATATCAATTCACTATTTTAAATTAAATAATTAAATACATATTTATACATGCACTCGCGTTTTTTTACCGTGCAAAGAGTACTAGTTACTAATGTCGAGTATCTCTTACTTATTTTTTGACTTAAGTTTCTACAGATATTTTCGAGAATTTTTTTTGTAGATAGTTTAATTTCTTATAATATCATCGACATGAAAATGCGAATTGTTAGTTCTCGAGATTATGGATATGCTAGCGTAAAGATCTTATTCTTGTTAGCTATTACAACTGTTTCTATTCGAAACATAACTGGAAGCAAGATTCGAGTAAATTCAATTCAAAGATTATAATAGAAAAACCCACGAAAGAATTGGTAATTTTTCTCTCCCTATCAATGAATCTTCTGCGTGCCTTTCTTCACCACTACTTCATCTCAACTAAGATCAATCGGCTGATTAAAAAGCTAATTAAACCAACCCAAGACAAATAAACTATAGCTTGGAGATCAAAGTATACAATGAAATTATAAGAAACGTTAAGTTCTTCGAATAATCGTTAAAATGCTTTATACATTTTGGCAACAGCGAAAAAATGATTATTTAGGAATCGAAGTATAAATTTAAAAAAACAATAATAAGAAACGTCTAGTCCGTGTTAAAATTGTCAAAATGTTTTATATACGTTTTTTCAAATAACATGTTTAAACAAAATAATAAAAATGATAAGTCATTTGTAAATCTCAATGTGTCATATATACGTTTTTCATAACATATATAATAATATATATCACATATGTAGTAGTGACAGAATCAGAAACTATAACTTTAAAAGTCGAAGTTAAAATGACTGTTTCCTTATCATATTTACTTTATATATAGAATAAATTTTATAGTATAATGAACCATATATTAGTTAAATAATATGTTTAAAATAACATTAACAAGCCTCAAGTCCGTGATAAAAGTATTCAAAATGTCTTAGATGAGTGTTCATAAAAGATTATTTAATAAAAATATTAATATTTTTTTATGACTATGCAAATACATTGAAATATAGTTGATTTGACCATTAAATATATTAGTTTAACATAATATAAATTGATAAAATTTAAATTATGTCTTTTTACTACTTTATTACAGTAAAATCATTGTTAGATAACTTTTTTTGAAATAAAATTGTTAATAATATTTATAGATTTGATTGGTCATAAAAATGTTAAATAGAAGTAGAATAATATAGAGAGCTATTGGAATTAATACATTTGTCAAATTATTAAATTGGATTAAATAATTTATATTAAAATTAATATTATTAATAAATATAATTCGTTTCCTTAATTTTTTTAAAGCTGATTTTCGAATAATTGAAATTTCAAATTTTAATAGGTAATTTAATTTGTTTCCTTAATTTAAGGCCTAATTTAAATTTCGAATATTAATAGATATGGTAATATTTTCAAATACAACCCAATAAATATTCAGCGGACAATTTGGGTTATTTTCTAATCTTCTTCCTCCACACGAATCTTCTAAAAAAACATCAATGTCGACGCCATCCACCACCACCACCCTAGTAGCGCCCACCGCCGCCGACCCGCCTCTTATTCCGTCTCTGCTGCCCGCCGCCGCCATGTGCAGGATCTTCTCCAACCTCTGCCTAGCCGATCGAGCCCGCGGGCACAGCGTCTGCAAGTCGTGGAGGTCGTCGGCGAAGCCCACCGCGGGAGACCCGCCGTTCCCGGCGGAGGCACCATGGCTCATCCTCCCCGAAGAAGACGGCTTCATACCAGAGATACGCCTTGTAAGCACCGCCGAGAACAACAGAATCTACCGCTTCACTCTGCCGTACGAAGAACGCCGTACTGACGGGAAAGACGACGACGACGGCCGTGTGGTGCTGCTGCGGTTCAGGCGACGGTTGGCTTTTCGTCGCTGTCGGAGAAGATCTGGGCGACGCCGACCTGCTTCTGTGGAACCCTCTCTCCGGCGAGATCAGAAACCTCCCTTCACTGTCGACCCTTTCATTCTTCGACCGCATCGTCAGCCTAGAAGCCCTAACCCTCTCTGCCGTCGTCCGCCGCATGCGTGTCATATCACCATCTTCTCCGGCGGACGGCCGCCGCCGTCGCCCAGTCGTCGCCATCGTTCTGGCGCGACCCTTTTCCACCCCCGACGACGGCGAAGGAGCCTCCGAGCAGCTGGCTATGTGCTCGCCTGACGACCCGGCCTGGATACCCGTCGGCGGCGGCGAGAAACCCTATTTATTTTACCAAGACATAATCTTTCACAAGGGCAAGCTTTACGCCGCCTGTAATACAGACGACGTCGACGACGACCATGGAAATAATATTGCAGTGTCTGAAATAGGTAGGGATTGTAAGGACGACATGGAAGTAGTTCTACTGCGTATCAGAGGCGAAGAGGTTCACGGGCCCCTCTTAGACGACCACCACGGCGTCGACTACTTCTCCCCCGGCGTGGGCTTCACACTATGCAAACGGTACACCTCGCGCCAGCACCTCGCCGAGTGCTCAATCACCGGCGACTTACTGGTGGTCACCGCCGTCAAGGATTTATGCTCTTACAGAGCACGTCTGTAACTGGTGAAGAAGACGACTGGTCGCCCACGAGGAATTTCGTCTGCACTCAGACAAGTGGGTTCCACGTTCTTCGTCTGAGCATCGCCGGCGATGGTCATTACGGTGTGGAGAACGCCGACGGCGGCGTAGGGGAACAAGGATTGTTTGTGGGGCAGTTGGGAACGGTGGCTGTGAGGGACGACGTCGACGGAGTTGGCGCAGATAGGATTTACTTTGCCACGTTGGATTCCGACTACTATTACTGGTCGGAGAAAGGAGACGCCGGCCGGTCGGCGGCGGACGCGGAGAGGTTGTTTCACGTTTTTGAAGAAGGGGTTTACTATTTGGACGGAGAAAGGTTAGAGACGACGCATAGGAACAACTTTCATTGCGACGCTGGCTCCGTCGCTGGTTGGTTTACGCCTAAGCTCCTCCCTTGAATTTACGACTACTTTGTATTTTTTGTCTTTTTCTTCAATATTCCATGATTTTCGTCAAACAAGCCCTTTTTTTTTTTACTTTTTTTGATTGATATGTTTGATGGTTAGAATTTCAATTCGAAGTAGTAATTTGAGCTGATTAATGAAGGTGTTATTTTTAAAACAGATTTCTTTTTATTTTTTCATTTCCTACGATTGTTCTCCCAAGTCCCAACTATCTCGTCGCAAGTGCATCAATCCATAATGAGTGACATAATTACTACTGTAGAATTATCACGTGGGATAGTTGTTGGTGGTGTTTGTATTTCTTAAAAACAGTAAAATATACAACAAAACGCCACTAGCCGAGTGGTCTCGCAGAATATCGTCATTTGTGGTGAGAGGTCCAGATTTCGATTCCTCTTGGTAGCGTGTGGAATTTTTTTAAGAATAAAAAAAATAAAACAATATTTGTTTAAATACTTTAAATTGATTACCATTGAACGACTATGGACCGTGAAAATGTATTTTGGCTATGGACACGGATTTCGGACATGAGTACGGACTTTGGACAACGGACACGAATTTTGAATACCATAATTACCTTACCGGAGGACCTTACAGAAATTAAATAAACGGATAATAAGATATTTACTTTATTTATTTATTTATTCTTGTTACTTATTTATTTATGTTATTCTTGTTACATATTTTTTGGATCTTATGATTTTGGTTATTTATCTTATATGATTTAGTTGTTAACATATTCCCAATCTTATGATAGTATAATGTTGAACTTGGCAAGCTTAGAATTTGTTGCTTATGATATTGTGATATGTTGGCTTGAAATCTGAATAATGGTTGATATTTTGATTGAATGATTACGACATTTTCCGAAGTGAATGTACGGCATTCCTAGAAGTGAATGTATGGTTGTGTATGTTTATCGTTGTGAAAAAAGATTTTCCCCGAAGCGGAGAAGGTGATAATAAACGAGAATGAAATGTTTAGTGTGAATGTATCCGCAAATAATACGAATGGTTGCATATGTAAAAGATTTTCCCCGAAGCGGAAAAGGTGAAAAATAAACGAGAATGAAATTTTGAGTAAAGACCGCTATCGTGAATAATATTATCGTCACGATTATTGAATCTTTATTTGCAGCAAAAGATCCCGTAGATCTTTATAATTCAAGGTGAATAAAGTTCGAAACAAGACGTTGCTCAAAATTGCAGTATTCAAGAAAATCAGTATCACGGCTACTATTTATCAAACATTCATTCAAATATTATGGAAGAAATTGTCATTATGGATGAATTTTGACGTAGCACTACATGAAATGAATGAGATTAATGAGATAGAGGATCATGAACCAAGGTCTGTACAAGAATGCATGCAAAGAAATGATTGGCCAAAATGAAAAGATGCAATCGAGACAGAATTAAAGTCACTTGAGAAACGAAAAGTTTTCGGACATGTAGTCCGCATACCAGAAAATGTAAAGCCAGTTGGCTATAAATGGGTTTTTGTTAGAAAGCGAAATGAAAACGGTGAAATTACGAGATACAAAGCACGCTTGTTGCACAAGGTTTTTCGCAAAGACCTGATATTGATTATGAGGAGACGTATTCTCCTGTGGTGGACGCAACTACTTTTCGTTATCTAATTAGTTTGGCAGTACGAGAAGGACTCGATATGCGTCTTATGGATGTTGTAACTGCTTATTTATATGGATCTCTTGACAGTGATATATATATGAACCTTCCCGATGGATTCAATTACCTGAAAATCCAGTGTCACGAAATGAGGACTCAATTAAACTTAATAAATCGCTTTATGGATTAAGCAATCTGGGCGTATGTGGTATAATCGCCTAAGGGAATTTTTAGTGAAAGAAGGGTATAAAAATAATCAAACTTGCCCTTGTATATTCATGAAAAGATCTAAAAATGAGATTGTTATTATAGCAGTTTATGTTGATGATATCAACATAATTGGAACTCCTGAAGAGTTACGAAACCTGTTGATTGTTTAAAAAGAGAGTTCGAAATGAAAGATCTCGGAAAAACAAAATTTTGTCTCGGACTGCAAATTGAATATTTAAAGAATGGAATATTTGTACATCAAGAAACTCATACGAAAAGGTATTAAAAAGGTTTTACATGGACAAAGCTTATCCATTGGATACTCTGATGATTGTCCGATACGTGAATAAAGATCCGTTCAGACCACGTGAAAATGATGAAGAGCTACTTGGTTCTGAATTACCATATCTTAGTGCTATTGAAGCGCTAATGTATCTTACGAGTCATACGCGACCTGATATAGCATTTGCTGTAAATTTATTGGCAAGATACATTTCTTTGCCAACTCGTAGACATTGGAACGGAGTTAAACGAATATCGATACCTTCAAGGAACAACTGATATGGGATTGTTCTATCCTAATAAGATGAAAGCAGATTTAATTGGGTATGCGGATGCTGAATTCTTATCCGACCACATAACGCCCGATCGCAAACTGGTTATTTATTTACGTAAGGAGGAACTGCCATTTCATGGCGATCGGTTAAACAAAGTTTAACGGCTACTTCATCTAATCACGCTGAAATATTAGCAATTCATGAAGCTAGCCGAGAATGTATTTGATTGCGATCGATAGTTATGCAGATACAACATACTTGTGGTCTATTGTCTGAAAAGTTACTTACAACGATATTATATGAAAATAATGCGACTTGTATTGCACAATTAAAAAAAGGAGGAGATAGAACAAAAACATATTTCTCCTAAATTTTTCTTTACACACGAGTTGGAGAAAAATGAGGATATTGATGTACAACAAGTGCGATCTAGCGAAATCTTGCAGATTTGTTTATGAAAGCACTTCCCCCAATAATTTTTAGAAAATTGATATATTCAATTGTCATTCGAAGACTTCGAGATTTGAAATGATAATATCATCAGGGGAGCAAATACGCGTTGCACTCTTTTTCCCTTCGCTGTGGTTTTTCCCATGTGGTTTTCCCAGTAAAGGTTTTTAATGAGGCAACATATGAAAGCGTAACAAAGGATTATGTACTCTTTTTCTTCACTAGGTTTTTATCCCAGTGGATTTTCCTAGTAAGGTTTTAACGAGGCATATTCCTGAATATACATCCAAGGGGGAGTATTATGAAATATTGGAGTGGATGTATATGGAGTGGTTAAATTACAATGGGATGGATGAGATTATGAATTAGTTGTGATTATTTTATGAGAATGTAATATTTTATTTTGTGAGAAATTAGCCTATAAATAGGCACCTTGAGTTGTATTGTAAAACACACCAAGTATTGAAATTGATTCATACTTATATCCTCCCTCTAAATATTTCTCTCTATAAATATATTATCATACTAATCATAATATAAATATTAATCAGAATAATATTTTTATAACAGGTTTTTTATTTTTAAACACATTCCTTTTAATTTTTTCATTTCCTACGATTGTTTCTCCCAAGTCCCAACTCTCTCGTCGCAACTCGCAAGTGCATCAATCCACAATGAGTGACATAATTACTACTGTAGTTATCACGTGGGATAGTTGTTGGCGGTGTTTGTATTTCTTAATTAATTTTCTTGTACAAGATATCCATGCAATGAAACTTGTTTTTTTAATTAAATAACCAAAAAAAAAATAAGCATTGACAAAATAAACGTAAAATAGAAAACATTAATAAAATAGGCGATTTCGTAATCCCAGATTACGAGTTACTCTAACTCGTAATCTGGGATTACGAGTTACTTTTGGCCGCTGACCCGCTGACCTGACCTGGCCGTAACTCGTAATCCAGGATTACGAGCTACATAACTCGTAACCTGGGGATACGAGTTACTCGCTGACCCCGCTGACCATATCGTGGCAGCTGACTTGGCAACATAATCTGGGATTACGAGTTACTTTTGGCCGCTGACCCGCTGACCATATCGTGGCAGCTCGTAATCCGGGAATACGAGTTACGTTGTGGCCGACCAACCTGCATGGCCATGCAAGTTGTCGTCAATAATTCCAGTAACTCGTAATCCTGGGATACGAGTTACGCGAATTATTGCAATAATTATCATAACTCGTATACCAGGAGTACGAGTTAATTAACTCGTATCCTATCTTACGAGTTAAGTTTCTATATAACTCGGCCCATCCTACCTCATATCACCATAACCCTTATCGATTTCTTTTAATAACTCAAACAATGGTGTCGAGTCGCGTACAAGTCATAGTATATTTCGGCGGCGAAATAATTCAATCATCTGATTCTACCATCAAATATAGTATCAGTCCTGTTGGTATAGACGAATTCGTCGCAACACAAGTTTTTCCGAGTTTATTTCGTTATTGTTCGAAATTACGGGTGCAGATCGCAGTCGTTGTTCGCTGATTATCCATGCAAAAAATGAATACTTTCAACATTCTCGCCACTTTCATCAGCTTTTTCAAATCTCCAACGACAACGATTTACAATTTTTCATACATCCCGATTCGGAGAACAATTGTGTTGAGCTTTTTTGTTGAAATACTTAAAATTCAAACTTCGATTTGAACGAAGAGCCTCATCGGAATTTTGAAGTTGGTTCTTCGAGTTACACCTGTCCGGATTTTCCCGACATTGTATCAGTTACAGCAGGGTTCAGTAATGTTTCTCTGGAGAGGCCGACCATTGGTGTTCCATTCAGTATGCCGGAATCCGTGTCAAATCCGGAGCCAGATTTCGTGCCAGAACCAGAAGAAGACCTTGATGTTAGTGATTCGGAAGCGGACGATGAGGATCCACTGTCCGAGTTACCCGATCCCAACGACGATGACGAGAACGACGACGTGCAAGATGATACCCCTCCGCTGGACTCTGCTGCTCCAGTGCATTTTCAGGCCGTCCCATTTTTCCAAACGTACCAAATGCCACCTCCTAGTGGTGACGACTATGGTGGTTACGGGGAGTTTTACGACAGAGATAATCCTATGTTTTGTCGAGGTATGATTTTTCAAACTAAGAAACATTTACAACGTGCCATCGACGATTTTCGATCAGGGTTGCTAGACGCGAGTATCACGTCAACGATCAGTGGTGGCGACGGGACTCGACGGGCTGAGCGGATGGTCGCAGTCGCGGCGGGGCGACGTCGAGGCACGGGGTGAGCGGCGGCGTGGTCGGCGTCGGCTTCGTCGTGTGGTTCGTCGTCGTCGTCGTATCGTCTTCTTCGCGACGTAGGGTTTTAAAAAAACCAGATCTAATTCGTAATCCCAGATTACGAGTTACTCTAACTCGTATTTTGGATTACGAGTTACTCCACGTGTGCGTACGCGCCAGCTGGATTGTAACTCGTAACTCCAGATTACGAGTTAGAGTAACTCGTAATCTGGGATTACGAAATCGCCTATTTTATTAATGTTTTCTATTTTACGTTTATTTGTCAATGCAAATTTTTTTTGGTTTATTTAATTAAAAAAACCCAATGAAACTAGCCACATTTATAACTAAACGATATCCCATAATATATTCTTATTTATTATAAGAATGATTTATTTCTTCTTTTGGTCTTATTCATTTGACGCTCAATCCGAACTTCATATCTTCCTTTGTTCCATAATTTTTACTGATTTGACAATAAGTACTAATAAGCCCTTGTTTGGTTGGATGGTTTAAGAGTTTTAAATATGAGTTTACTATATATTGATATGTTTGGTTCATAAGTGTGAATAAACTACGGGTTATATAAAATAGGTTGAAACGCATGTGAGAATGTTTAAACATGGGTTTGTTGAAATCCACTAATTTACAATCTTATCCCTCAAATATAACAGACATGCTAACTTCTTTCACATCGTTTCTATTTTTTTTGCTGAAGAATCAGAAGTTACGGGCTGCAGCAATCAAATCGGTAAAAAAGGTGAGAGAAACTAAGCAAATGACAGCCTCGGCTTTCTCATAAGCTTCCTTTTTCAGTTATTTTGTCTAAATTATCATATTTATGCTTGGTTCACGACAGCCATTTGTTTTACTTTATTGCATCTGATAGTTATAGCTATGGGATTTGTGATGATATATGGTGTTGAAGTATATGCCGCCTCTTTTTACAATTAAAAATCTAGAAGTTATGCATATTTGTTGTATTTATAGCACTATGTATTGAATATATAAATAATATTCTATTGACCTAGATTGTAAATATTCAAAATGAAATAGTCACGCATAAACTTCGTTCGCAGATTTACTAATAATAAGTCATACTTAATAATATATTTAAAGCAATATTCATAAATAATAAATAGATGTGAGACCACATTTCACAGACTTTGAGCGAGTTTGTTTCTGACAAAGTTTTGATTGTGCGTTTCTGGCTCTTTCTCCGCCTATATCTTTTCACATGTAAATAAGAATGAATATATTATCACTCAATACAAATAACATATATAAATGGTTTCTACTTTTTGATATTGAAGGGGAATGACCAATGGCTTCAATATATATCAGTTTTAAAGTGTAATTTGATATAATTGAGGGTCTGTATTAATGTACTTTTATCAAATACTCATTTATTAAACCCATGTTTACCCAAACATATACACAACATTTAAACCCACGACCCAAACAACACATTTTATTTATACCTATTAATTTGTTTTAGAGTCAATTCGAAATCTGGCCCCATTAAGGGTTTGATTTTGAATTCAGGCCCTGTTTGAGAATTTTTTGGGTTAAAGGACCCATTTTGTGTGGTGTAAAAAAGTGGTATGAAAGATATATGAAATGGTATAGAATGATCGTTTGGTGTTACAAACTTTCAACATACTGGTATGTCAGAGCAATAAAGTGGTACTGCAGAAAATAAACTGGTATCAGATGATCATAAACTGGAATTATGGTTTTGTGTTACAAAATTTCAACAACTGGTATGTAAGAGCAATGAAGTGGTACTACAGAAAATGGGTCCTTAAAACTAAATATTTTGCCAAGAGGGCCTAAATCCTAAATGATTGTTATAGAGGGGCCTGAAATGAAAATGCCCCTTTGTTTTATATAAAGAGATTAGATATGGTGCCGACCTATCGTGAGCAACCACCATGAGCACCATATGCAAAACTATCAAATTTGGTGTTTTTTTCAATTTATAATGCCGTCATCACTCCATCGACCCTCTCAGATATTTTCTCACATAATCACGCTCTCCAACATGTTGATTTTTAAGAAAATTCGTCATCTATTACTCATGAGATGACGACAAACCATGATAAACCTATAACCAAGCGAGCACTAAATATTATATACTGGATTGCTATTCACCGCCCCTTTTTCCTAGTCACCGCCCCCTAAAGGCTGAAAAAAGACAAAATTGCCCTTTTGAATTAATTTTTTATTTAAAGTCATTTTCTAGACAACAATTTTCATATATCAATTAAACATTCAAATCAGACTCAAACAAACAAAAAAAACGTTCAAATCGCAATTAAACATTCAAATCAGACTCAAACAAAACAAAACAAATTAACGTAAAATTCGTTCGTACGAATGTGAATTATCGAACTTGATTCGATCACGCGCGAAAAAAACCCGACCGAAAACAATCTCGTCTTTCCGGGTCGGACCGAAAAATAATTTCGGCCACATCAAGGTACGACCGAAACAGTATTTCGGTCGTACCTTGAAGAGGCCGAAAAAACATTTCGGCCGTTATGGTCCCGACCGAAATTGTGTTTCGGTCGTGACTGTTCCGACCGAAATTATGTTTCGGTCGGAACTGTTATGACCGAAAATTCATTTTGGTCGGATCCGCCCGGGCCGAAAAAAATTTTCGGCCGGCACCTATAGTGGCCGAAATTTCTCTTCGGCTATGTATATATATATATATTTTAATTGGATTATTTAATTGGATTATTTAATTAGATTATTTAATTAGATTATTTTGTATTATTTAATTCGATTATTTAATTGATTATTTAATTAGATTATTTAATTGGATTATTTAATTAGATTATTTAATTGTTATTATTTTGTATTATTAATTTTTTTTATAATTATTTTGTAATATTACGGGTCCTAAAAGACTCAACCCGGCCGGGTCCGGGTAGGGTCTCGGGTCCAGCCAACCCCGGCCCGATCCCCGACCCGAAACCGTCCCGGTTATTTTTTCGTTATATATTTATATATATGTCATAATTGTTAATAAAAAGCTATGTAGTCCAATGGATAAGTACTTTCTTTATCAAGTAGAGGTCGCGGGTTCAATCCCTAATACTACTATATATGTTGAGTTTTATAAGTTACAATAAAAAATAAAAAAAAATGAAAAAGTGAAAATTAATCGGGTCTGGTGGGCCGAACTGAAATTTCGTCGGGCCTGTGCGGGCCGAACTGAAAATTCGGTCGGGCCTACGCGGGCCGAACTGAAATTTCGGTCGGGCCTGTGCGGGCCGAACTGAAAATTCGGTCGGGCCTACGCGGGCCGAACTGAAATTTCGTTCGAATTTCCTTATCGATCGATCGTTCGAATTTATTTGTGTATGTAGTTTCGGTATTTCGTACATTTAGTTAGTTTTTTCTTTTTAAATTGATTTAAATATCATAAGGACACAAACGTCTTTTTTCAGCCCTTTAGCGGGCGGTGACTAGTAAAAAGGGGGCGGTAAATAGTAACTCCCATATAAAATATTACCTTATCATCCCTCCTAACTTAAACATACAGTGCGGGAGAAAGCATGGAAAAACTTAATTTACTCTTTTGCTTTTATGTGGATCGAACTTAAGTTATGACATCAAATACGTCAATTAAAAATAAATAATTTTTAAGTCACATGCAGAAAAAAAAAATAAGAAAGAAATAGCACAAAAATACTACTAAAAAATATCATAACAAACGACCATCGCCGCCGCAAAACATGCCGGCCAACTCCATTAATCTCAACAATAGAGCTTCGGCGTAAACCACCCGGCGACAGGTCCACCGTACCAATCAAGGTTAGCCCTAATCGTCATCTTCTCCATCCTTCCCCGTCGAAGATCGTAAACCCCTTTTTCATAAACACGAAACAATCTATCCCAATAGTCGCGTCGTCCTCTTCCTCTTCCTCTCCTCAAAAAGCAAACAGTGATCGGAATCCACCGTTGCAAAGTAAACCCTATCTGCCACCACAGCTCCATCCCGACGACGTCCTCCTCCCTTACAGTCACCGTTCCCATCTTCCCCACGAAAACCCCTTGTTCCCCTAACCCACCTCGTCGACGTTCTCCACGCTGTAATAATCGTCGCCGGCAATGCTCAGTCGAAGAACGTGGAATCCACTCGTCTGAGTGCACTCGAAAGAGCAGTCGTCGTCGCCTTGAACTTTAGTATCAGTATTCGTGTAATAGCACATATCCTTGACGGCGGTGACGACCAATAAATCGCCGGTGATTGAGCATTCGACGAGGTGATGAAAACAACTGTAACGTTTGCATACCTTCACGCCCACGACGGTGGAGAAGTAGTCCAAGTCGTCGTGTTCTTCTTCGAGGGGAGGATGAACAATCTCGTCGCCTCTTACGCACAGCAAAACAGCTTCGAATTCGTCGTCATTACAGCCCGCCAGGCGTACGTTATTGTAACGACCCTCACTTTCTAATACTGATTTGTGGCGGATTTTCGCAACGTAAGTCGCGGAAGACCCGTCTAATTAAAAACTTTTTCTAAAATAAAATATATTACAATCATATTCGTCTACATCGTCGTCACTATACAAGGGCCGTAGCCTTCAAATGACAAAACGCTCAAAACCCTAATCGCTCCACAGGTCACATCCATGTACAGCCTCGTCCTCAAAAGTCCGTGGAGCACCGCCGTCAGCCCGCCTCAACCGCGACGCGCGTCAGCGTCGGGCTCGGTACCTACAACACGTAAACCCTGAGCTATTTGCCCAGTAGGTGAAATGTGCATGAATGCAACGTGCGCTCGATCACATCCCATACACTCATGACATGCTCGCTCGACTCGTCTCACGACCTATCACGTCCCACGACTTTCCATATTTCGACAATACATGTATTCGAGTATCCCACTCAGGTCTCTCGCGTTAGAGTGGGCAGGCTCCTCAGGTCTCTCGCGTTAGAGTCGCCTACTCCCGAATATATGTAAAGTAGAAAACCAGAGGTTCGTACTCGGTCGGCCCACTCAGGTCCTCGCGTTAGAGTGGTACGTACTGGAGTCTTCCCCTCTCCGCCCCCGTAATACCTATCGCTCGAGCGGCCAACTCAGATCCCTCGCGTTAGGTGGCGCTCTCGCTAATTTCTAATTCTACTCGATGACACCCATACGTTACCGTTCCGCACGGTACTCAACCCACAACACTACTCGACGACACCCCATACGTTACCGTTCCGCACGGTACTCAACTCCCTCGCACTGACGTGGAATGCATGCGCAGTGCACATAATAAACATATGACGAGTAATAAATGTAAGACATGTAATTCACGAAATTCACGAAATCATATAATCACATAATTCATATAAGACACAGATTTTAAAACACGTACACATATAGTCGCATAAACGGGTTACGTGTCGTAGATGAAAAATCACCTACCTGTCCTCCTGATATAGCTAATCGTAGTATCTGATGGAATACCTAACCCTCGGATCTCTGGACATATAAGTATCATTAATACCTATATTAATTCTCAAATTGTACTAGTATAAAATAATTAAGTTACGAAACTAAATTTGAAGTCAGCGGTCAATTGGCAAAATAATTAATCAATTCGCGAACTTTAATCAGCCCGCAAAAACGAGCAGGTTCGCGAATTCCCTCGAGGCCCACAAAAGGTTCACTATCCGCGAAACCTTTAGGATTCGCAAAACACGTTCGGCCCGCAAAGATCGGTTCCTGACTTATTTAATTCGCCACCTCGTTGAATTCGCAAAATTAATCCGCCAAGGGTTCGCAAAGCTCGATCGTGAAATGCTCATTGATTCGCCAAATAAAGCTTCCAATTCGTCAAGTGACTCACCAAGTTTACACAATGCATAATATTATTATCATTTACTTACTTTTTCTCTCTTTTTGTTCTTTAGCCTCGAGAAGTCCTAGGTGGCTAATAATTTATTTCTATTCGATTATGCATTCGGTGATTCCATAAGTGCATGCACAATTCCCTAGTTTACTCACTTCGTGTGAAATGCTTATTGTTAAGAAATGACTCACCTTTCACTAACTTATTATTTCGTGATTTGTCATTGGTTCAAAAGTCCATATTAATTCGCCAAATACCACTCACCACTCACTGTCCCTATCAACTATCAATTCGCCAATTAGCTCAATTCGCAAAATTAAAATTCATTCCAGTTTGCGAATTCACTTCACCAACCTTGTAGAGTTCGCGAAGTTACTTAGCCAAGGTTTCGCCAAATTGAGTTCGCAACTTGAGTTCGCGACTTTTCTTTATTCGCGAGATTCCCAATTCGCGATCTTTGTAAAGCTACAAACATGTTTCTTTATCTATGGGTTAGAAACTTTCGATTAAAATCTATCTTTTTCCAGAATCGTTCAAGTTCCCTAAGAACTTTAGCCACTCTAAAACCCTTAAAACTAAGCCTATGTAAAATCCTAAGTGCATGCAAACTTTCTTATTTAGAAGTCCTTAAACATGCTATTAATTAAATGAAGGTTCGGGATAAGAACTTTATACCTACTCCAAATTTCATAAAGCGTGATAATAAGAATTTTGAATATTCAAAACCCTCGAAGCCTAAAGCTGTACAATCCTTCTAAAATTTTCGTTCCTATGATCTTGCATCAGCACTTTTAGTTTCAAAAGAAAAATAGTTAAACATCGAGGATAAAGGATTTATACCTTGTGAACACTACCACTTTCAGACTTCTTGTATTGCCTAGTGTTTTCTCTTTGTTGAATAGCACCTTATTTTCTAACGTTCCTTCCTTCTCTTCTTCCTAGATCATTTGAGGTGTTTTTTTTTTTAGTTTATGACATAATGACCTTTCGTCCCTTCTATTTCCTAGTTAGCGTATGAATTTGATAAATGACATCACCAACATCATTTTATCAATACTTATCTATTCCAAGTAGCCTCCTTTATTATATTAATAATATAGTTACTATTAACTAAGTTTTCGTATTTTACTTTTATGAAATTCTAACTTAAAGAAAACCTTCTCCTTTAAATTCATTTCGCACTATTCCTTATTATTTGAAAACTATATAGTTTGAATTTCTCCTACCCATGATTTGTACCTTGTGTAAATTTATTTCTAAATTCCAACTCATTTCTCTGTACGATCAGTTGTCCTAATAGCATACAAACATGTATAACATGTATAATGATGTACCACAAGTAGCATGAAATCATGTAGACACATAATACGAAATCATGTAAACATATAATATTAATTCGTGTAGTCACCTAATTTGCACGTACGTTCACGGATTAAACACGTTCATAAAAATTCGGGGTGTTACAGTTATGCCTCCCTATTTCAGACACAGGGAGGTCGTCGTCGTCGACGAAGTCATCGATGATAATATTCCCATCTTCATCGTCGTCGTGTACGTCCAAACAGGCGGCGTAGAGCTTGCCCTTGTGAAAGCACACGTCTTGGTAGAACCAGTAGGGCTTCTCTCGCCGACGGGTCGCCAGGCTGGATCCTCCGGCGTGCAAATGGCCAGCTGATCGGAAGGTCTCGGCCGTCAGGGGTGCCAAAGGGCCGCGTTAAAACGATGGCCACGACGAGTGAACGGCGGCGGAGGCCGGCCGCTGGTGGTGGTGAAAACACGCGCATTCGGCGGACGAAGGCTGAGAGGGGCAGGTATTCTCCTTGGAGGCGATCGAAGAAGAAGGGAAGGGTCTTCAGGGAAGGGAGGTTATGGTCTCGCCGGAGAGAGGGTTCCACAGAAGCAATTTCAGGCGAGGGAGTTCTCTTCCGACGGCGATGAGCAGCCATCCTTCGCTGGACCCACAGCAGCACCAATTTCCGAGTACTCTGTCAGCTAAACGGTGATGAGCTTTCTACTCGAAAAATCTGCTAATTGGGGAAGTTTAAAGCGGTGGGTTGTTTCTAATTGGGGCAGTTTAAAGCGTAGGTTCTGTTCTCGGCGGTGCTCATCAGGCGTATTTCGGACACGAATCCGCCTCTGTTCTTGGGGATGACGAGCCATGGAGCTTCGGCGGCGAAAGGATGTCTGGGCGGCGCGTGAGATTCGATCTCCACGATTTGCAGACGGTCTGAAGGCGGACTCGGTCGGCGATGCATAGGTTTGAGAAGATCTTGTCCACGACAAGATGGGCAGTGATCCCATGGAAAACGATCGCTCGAATCGATTGATTAAAAGCGAGACTTTTGATAAGCTGGTTAATATTTCTTGGGATGAGTCCATGGAGAAGAAAGTAACGGACAAAATCCATTAGAGAGAGATGAGAGATTTTTAGAGATTTGTGAAAATAGTACGAAATAATCTATTCTCTTTTAGAAGGGCGAGGTGCTTGGTTAAACTGCTCTAATTTGAACTAATTGGTCGGTATGAATCCTTAATTTAAGGAAAATTATTACTTAAAATAACCACCCACTGACAGCAATATTTACACTAATAATGCTTAATAGTAATTTTTTTTTAATTGTTTTGCACATAAATTTAACTGCGATTTTCTAGCGTGAGTTAATTAGGTGCTGCTTTTTATAGGTGGAATAGTTAGTACGCACGCAATCTTTGTTGTAAAGAACATGTCAAACGATTTTATCGCCTCGTTTGGAATTTAACTGTGGATTGGGACGATAATCAAATTCAAATGTTGTTTATCACATATGACGCATCACCAATTAACACGGGCCGTTGGATAGAGTCAATTTGACATCCCACCAACTCTTGGTGACAGCATATGATGATTGCCTTATTTGAAAGAAAATGAAATTATCATCGATTCATGAGAACTGCAAATAGGCAGAATTAGATTTAAAATCACTTTGCCAAATTCGGAGCCGTTTCACTACTAGTGCTGCTGTGAAGTCAGAGTCTTTGCTAAGTAACGGCTATGGACTTTCGATGATTAACGGAAGATGTACAAAACATGTCATCTCGGTACAGTAAAGGACAAAGCAACTTACAATATCCATCATATACATCAGCAAGCAAATAAAGTGGAAGAAAAATAGCAAAAGAAGGAAGGAAGCTCTCTCTCATAATGTACTTTTTGCCGATCAAAGTTAGTTGCGTCAGATATGCAGCATATACACACACCAGTCAGACTCAGCATCCATTAGGTACTTCACCATCATCATCCTAAAACTTTGTATTTCAGACAAGAAAATACGGCAAATACATCTGATCTGTAATATGCAAAGACGCATTGGATAATACCTTGACCTCTTGTAATAGTTCTTCAAGCTCATGTTTAATCTTGGTGAAAGAAGGTCGCTTGCTTGGAACCGTTTGCCAGCATCTCTTCATCAGCTCTGCCAACTTGGGATGTAAATCTGATGGAATTTCGGTCGACGGCCCTACCAAGGAAAAATAAGTGAAAATTAACAGAGGATTCATTCGCATGTTGAAACAGAGAATCTTTATGTAAGATGTTTGAACTGAGAGAGAGGGCAGAAGTAGAAAAACATATCATAACTACCACAATTACAAACCTGTCTCACTCCTAATGCAGCTTGTAGAGGAGTCAAGTCCTCATAAGGAATCTATAGACAAAAAAAAAACATATGGTAAACATTAGAATTGAATCGGATTTCTGTAGTTTTTCATAAGTAGACATGTCACAGAACCTTGCAGTGACAAGCTCCCAGAGAACTATGGCAAAACTGAATACATCAGCTTTGTGGTCATACGGTTGGTGATTAATAACCTGCATATGGGAGAGATATGAACAAGTATACAATAATAATATGATAATTAAATATTCGGTTTAAGGGTAATTAAAAGTGTGCCTCAGGCGCCATCCATCGATATGTTCCAGTCTCGGCCGTCATTATACCTCCTTTGTTCTGAAACCGAGCAACCCCAAAATCCGCTACTTTAACAACCTTAAGACAGAAAACAAATTTAAATACGATAAATAAAATAAAAATGGGGATGTATCGATAAATCATCCAGATTTCTTACTGACGAAAACTCACATTGGAAGTATCCATAAGCAGATTTGCTGTCTTCAAATCTCTGTGGATCACATTATTTCGATGCAGGTATTCCATTCCATTGCAGACATCAATTGCAAACTTAAGCAACTGAGGAAGCTTCACAGTGCGGTGATTCTTGTGCAGATATTCATATAGGCTCCCGCCTGGCATGTATTCTACCAAAAATAATAATAATACAAAAAAAAAAAGACAAGTGAGATACTTTCGTAGCAATGCAGAACTTTTTATGCATAGACTGCCAATTTTATTATGCAAAATATAGACAGTATGGAACCTGTTACTATGCATAAATGTGGTGACTTGGTGCAAGCACCTATGAATCGACCACATTTCTATGTTGAACCTGTCTACAGTCAGATAAGAAATGGAGAGATTATCATCGAGAGCATATATATGATGATCATATGTCAGGAAAAATTGTAGCTCATAATGTACTGATCTGCATTCTAGGCTAACCTTAAAATAGCAACTCCTGCTCGAACTCAACCTCCAGAGAATTATTCAAATGTTCCGAGCGAAGGACCTTAAACAGCAGCATCTTGACCTTCATACACCCATGATACCTACCCAAAGACAGAAGACTTGTAATAATGTTCAATGCAAACAAGAGATGTGAAAATTCGAACACTTACAGATCTCCACAAGAACCAGCAGCAATTTTCTCACATATTTGCAATGATCTCCAATCTATCTCCCATGCTTCGTGCTTTTCTTGTGAAGAAGTAATAGCTTTTGCCACTTGTGACTGAGAGAGTGAGCCCCCTGACCATAAACCCTAAAAGGTAGAGAACATTCATTCTTTCAGCAACGCTACATACCAACTGCTAAGAAACTGCATAAAGGAAAAAATGGTTTGGGCAACCGAGCATTAAAGTAGATAATAACTGAGCACTACAGCCCATACATTGCTTCGATCGATTGCTTTTCTCATTTCTTCATGCAATCCTTCAGCGTCCTGCCCACAGTATGGCGAAATTATAAATACATTAATGTATATATCTGCAGAGTAAAAGGCGACCCAATCCAGTACATTCTAGTAAACTATGAAGAAATGATGCTGATGGAAGCAGAAATTAATAGTGAAAATCAAACTGATTCGGGGTGCATTAAGTTGACCCGCGCTCATAACTAATGAAAAAGGTGAAATAGTCATGTGTTCCACGTGAAAAAAATGACTAATTTTTGTGTAAGATCCTTACCACAGATAGCATACTTTATAAGGTATATCGAGAAAATACCTCAGAGCGCCATCCATCAACAACAAATACGTCCAAAGAGTATCCATCAGTTGTAGAAAATACATGAGCTCACGGATATTAAGCCCAATGTCAGATAGCAAAGCAGAAAGCTGCCAAAAGAGGTACAAGAGTCGATAAATTTTCTAATATTTAAGGATGTGAATAAATATTTTCACTCTTTGAACACATTGAGATGGGAAAAAACGGGAAGCGAAACGAGCAGAAGGCTAGTAGATAAATAATAATTGAATGAAGAATGAGATAATTTAACGTGAAAATAACGAATAAGGCACAAAGAAGAAATATTATTCATCATTCTTATACCTTGCTAAGGAGTTTAGGCTTATCAGCAGTAGAAAATATCACTTCAAAAATCGGCATGCCTTGAGCTTCAGGCCTGCATTATTCATCTAGATAGTAACTATATATACATACCAGAGTAAACAACTTATCCACTTAGATGCATACATCTGATCATAGTTGTTTCTACATTCCGAACTACCAATACATTGCATTCAATATCACCAACTCGTTTCTTGACCTCTGGTAAGTATAACTCATAAAATATCATATTATAAGCCTGAACTATCACACAAACAGTTAACTCCTGCTAAAGAAGAATCCACTTCCCTGTTGAAAACATATTAATTCATTGCTTTGCGGAAATGGCCAATTAAAGAATTTCATTATATCCCTTCCAGGCATTCCATTTGATATTATACGTGATGGAATACACAGAGTAAAAAGATTCAAGTGGGAGGATGCAATGAACTCTAGAAATGACACAATTTCGTTAAAACAAATGGAAGTTTGCGTATTTTTTATGAGTTACCTGTATTCCTGTAAGTAAACACTTAAGACTTTGAGTTGTTTTACAAATTCTGATACTCTCACCAACAAAATAAACGAATTTACTAGTAACAGGAAAGGATTTTTGGTGATACATGCTCGAGCAGAGCAGAGCAGAGAGAGAGGAGGAGAGGAGAGAGAGAGAGAGAGAAGAGAGAGAGAGGAGAGAGAGAGAGAGAGAGAGCAGAAAATGTCGATGCATTACACCTTTAATGAGTTTAATGACAAATATGTGGAAACATCACCGTGAAATTAGCAGAAGATTTACCTTCTCATTAAATCTTCTGCAGAAAGTTCTCTGTAATGTCATTAGAATTCTTCCTAACATCCAAATTCAGACCCTCAAGCTTAGAACAAGTCTCAAAGTCACCACCACAATTCCTGCTTCTACGCATGATTATCATTGGATAGACATAAACTACGGGCCAAAAGCACCGAGAATTTTACTTAGGAGGCATGAGAATCTTACGTAAGACAACAATCATCAATAAATTTTTTAGTACTCTCGCCGAAAGGAAACACATAACCTGTTATTAACCAATCTGTGACCGTCACTTTTTGCGCTTCCATGTTGGACTAATACAGTAGGGACACTTGTAACTTGGTCAACGTCAAGATCCTCATCCGCCGGGCAAAGATTCTGCACAGAAAACAAAAAACATATCATATAGCTAAAAGCCAGATATCAAAGAAAACGAGGATTTTGATTGAACACCACGTGGCAGTACCTCTAGCAATCGGACGTGAAAAACAGGTTGATTTGCAGGATCCTTTGCCATGGAAAGAAGCTTTTGATGCAATAGCACATCTTCAACTCTATCCATATTTATATCGAGCCCATAACTGGAAAACAAACAAGGCAAGACTCGTCAAATAGAACACCAAGAAATATAGAGAAACTCGAGAAACTAAAAAAACATATATCTGGAATTGTTTTCCATTCGAGATCCAAACATCTGAAATTGTTTGTGAAATCATATTCTAGAGAAGGATTTATTGGAGTAATCCACTAAAATGCTCAACAGAAATCTCCCACAATGAAATCTACCAAAAAGCTAATATTGTCCGGCACATCTAAATCCAAACATAGACAATTAGATTTAATCAATCCAACCCTAATAAATCTGCTCCATATGGAAATGGCATACATACACTTACATAGATAGCAATATTAACAGACGGATAACGTAGCAAAATGAACTTCATCAACGAAAACCACCAGTCAATTGCCCATACGGAGGCAAAATGGCCGACATAACATTCAGGCACAAAAATGGTACAACTTTATTGAACAACCCAACAAAAGCATAGCATGCAATACAGATTACAGACCTCTGAGGTAAACGATTGAAGTGGCATCAAAGTGCTCGCGAAAATCAGGATTGTTGATAACATCTTCATCCTCAATCTCGATCAACCGATTGTAGACGTCATTTCTAATCACGTCGTTGGGTCCTCCACGCTTCCACCGCCGCCGAAGCTGCTGTAACTCCTCGGAGCGACGAAGCTCTCTCCGACCTCCTCACAAATTCCATACTCAACTAAGCAGAAGGAAACAAAAAAAAAATTGTCCGCAATAGCTTCAACAGCTGAACGCCTCAATAGCACGATTGAAGTGAGCGAAGGGAGTTCCATAGAGAAACAGCTAAATCATTTACAGTGGTAAGTAAATCGATGTAGAGGTTTTTTCTTTGAATGACGTCAAGGCTCAAGACTAGTGCAGTTGGGCGATACGTACAGGTTGTTGTATGTAATTGATATTATGTGTACAATAGTCTGAGAAGTGCGTGAGAGAGAGACAGAGGCAAAGATGAGATGAGAGAGAAACAAGGTTTTATGGAGTGGATAGGGTTGAATGAATGATCTCGCGCAAGTATGAAACCTTGCACTTTGGAACATGATATTTTTAAAATTACATTTTACACCCAATACTTAATTTCATCGACATAATCTTATTAGAATAAAAATGTACGTGCCCTCTAATACGGCCACATGTACAATATAATTAAATATAATAAATAAATAAATATAAAAAATGAAAAAAATAACCCACTATCCCATGTATATACAATAACTACAAAATCAAATATAATTTATTATTTTTATTCACATAATTATATATATTTAATACTGTGCATTGCACGGGTAAAAAAATAGTTATGTTAATAGAGATGTAATTGAGGAGACATGCATTTATATTTTCGGCTATTCTCGAAGTACCTTTAAATTATTACTAGGGTGCTTCAACCATACGACAATTATAGTTAACACCTGCGTAACGAAGATAATGAATGGTAGGCTTCGTATTAATTCTTTCATATTGATTACTTGTATTCAAGACTGTAGTTAAGTGGAATAGGGTCTTGATAATAAATAATTTCTATTTCTAACAGTATGTTATTTATCACCAACTTACCTGCTTTGCTTTCTTTTTATAGTTTTCATTTTTTGTAGTTATTCGTGTCGCCCTATATCTATGATTTTTAGCATTCCAAAACATAGGACGATAATGTCTTGATTTCATATTCCATGGACTGATCCAATGGTGAGAAGCAAAAAAATATTATTTTCATCTCATAATCTTGGAAGAGTTCAACGTTAATCTCGCAGTTAACAAATGTTTTCTACATAAAATTTAAATGTAATATAACAAATACATATATAATTTTGACAGGTCGTATGTGATCACATACTTAAGAGTACATCGGAGGTGAATTTCACATTCTTCTCACTACAAACTTTATTTCACATTTCCTTACTTAATATTTACTAGTACTATCTGCACACTCTATGCATCTGCTTAAAATATAATTGTTTTTAATTGGTTTTTAATTGATAATTTATGTTTAGTAGATGAAATATAATTTTTTAAATATATAAAAGGAAAATAATGATTAGGATATAAGTATAATAACTAAAAAATGAGGGTTAAATGACAATTATTTAATTAATGAAAAATAGAGATGTCAATTTTACAGGCCAAAGCAGTTAGTAGCCACCCCTCACCCTTAATATAATAGTATAGATTCGTAGTAATGATTTTATTCCGGAAATGTTTTTCCTTTTCAATGTTGTGTTAATCACATTGATAATGTCAAACAAATCGCAATTTGCTTGTTGTGATTTATAGAAGATTCTCGCGTAAACACGTGCTTATTCATAATTATTCCAAAAATTTAAAATTCGATCGGAGAACTTTCACTAAGCGAGACAAATGTTATTTATCATACATTTCAAAAGTTAATACTTTCCACAACGACCTCTTGCTTGTAAACTTAAGGAAAACATTAAGTGCAAATTGAAATGAAAATAATAAATATCGGTTGTATTGTATCTTGCTATTACTAATGTCCTCCAATAAACTAGCTCTTCACCTACCGATCAATTTAACAGTCTTGATCGTTAATTAATCCATTTCCACATTAATTTGAAAAGGCAATTATGCAGTATTATAGGGTTAGATTCCCTATCACTATCAAACCTCCCTTAAAATACTTTTACCAACAAAAATAATAATATAATCATTACATATGTTATGGCAAACCGCCCTTGAGTCTCCATTGGATTAGGGTCCACTTTTTCTAACGTGACGTTTATGTAATGAATTCAATTTTTACTAATTCAATAATTTTATTTTTTTTTTCGAATACTAAGTGGGCATGTCCAACTTTCTGTGTTTGAGACGTATGGGTCCTATGCAGATCGTTCTATATCTAGTGGATGTTGAAATGTGTGCTTGTATATGACATTTATTTGATGGTGACTTAAAACAATATATATATGCATTATTGCATATAAGCAAGCATTTTATACAAATCTCGCATAATGTGGTCCATTTTATTATTTGAATACTAGTCTAAATGTTGAATTTATTAAATAGTATAAACTTACCTTGGGACTCTTTGTGTATTAATTATTACTGTATGTAATTTCAATTATTCTTAGAAGATGATTGTGATGTGTCCCACTCGTGTTCCAGCTCAAAGGAGAAATATAAATCATATCTATTTATGGACTTCCAATTTTTAAAAGGCAAGGAGGGGCTACTTGTTTCTTCCATTGACTGTGGAATTATGTTATCCATGTTTCTAGAGTTTTGCTATATTTTCCTTTGCCCCTTTGATGTGACAATTCCCGGATAATAATTAGGAGTTTGCTATCACTATTTCGTCATGATTATTGATGAATTAATTATGTTCAATTTTACTAAAATATTGCTAGTAGACATTTATATTACTGTATCTCGGGTAGAAAGGAGTTACTTTTGACTTTCAGACACCGTAGCGCAATTATTTATAATCGGAGAAGAAATCAAGCATAAAAAGATGCTTTATTTGGATTTTGTTCCTTTCAACTTTTGTTTTTGGTTTCTTTCCTTGGAAATGTGCTATAATTGTTGAAACAAAATTTGAGATCCAATGCTTTTACATACTGCTGGTAACTAGGCCACGTTAGACCAAATATTATGTCCCAAATTGGCCCAAGAGTCGGCCAAAAGAATGTCTAACAAACGAAAACTCCAACACTACAATTACTTTGTCTAAAATGAGGCCGAAAAAGTAATGTTTAACTCTTGGAGAAGATAAGAGCTCATATATACGAATACAAGGCTCGTTTATATCGGAAATACCAAGTTTTGGTTCCATAGATTCATTCGAAATTAATTCTTGCAAATGCTCAACGTTTGGTTCATAGTCTATCGACAGCAATACGCCATTATCAGATGGTTCGGCAAAGGTTTGATGTTATTACGAATGTAGAATCAACTTCTCTCATAGTTCAAGAATGTATGAAGCTTTGCTAGCACAAGAAGATTTAAAGCAGAGTAAACAAACATACAATGCCAATCATCAATGCATAAGTTGGGTGATCATAACACACAGAACAATCCAAGCGATTGATAAGGAAAACACCAAACATTCAAAAGAAACGAAAAATCGAACGACCAACTAAGGAGAAACGTCTAACCCTGCCTCGAAAACGAACCTCGGGACAGCCCATCGCCACCGCCCGGGACAGCCTCGACCAATCTCCACTCGTTCCTTCCATCATCATCATCACCGTCGAACTCTTCCCAAAGAGCCAATTTCCCGACCCTCTTGGCGAGAAACAAACCCTATTACAGCCGCCGAAGACCTTAAACTTGCTGCTCTCCCCAAAGCACCTGTACATCTCCGTGGGCATTCGACCAGCTTCCTCCCACTCTAAGCTCTAAAGATCCAATCTCAGAATGAGTATTGTGGTGCAAGGTGCTTTGAAGTGCGTATGAAACTCTTCAGCCCACCAACCATAAACACTTTCCCATCATCGCCTGTTCTTACAAGCCTCGGACGATTCAAAACAATCCAAGATATCTCCCCACTCCTTCTTCTCAAGGCGCTCCCACCTCATCCCAGGGCTGTGGTCACTTCTCTGTGGAAGATTTTAGCCTTGAACATAGCCCATTGGGATCTCCAAGGAGAGCCCACGTCACACAGCGCGAGGATGAAGTCGGAGATGAACACTGGGCTACGAGGCTTAGAAGGTAAGTTGGAGGTGAATTTAAGCCAATTGTCGCTTCTATCGGGGATTAGAGAGCTGCTATTACCACCGCCGCCGTGGCTGTGTGGACTGTAGTAGAGAATCGCTAGCTCGGTGAGAACGAGGACGGCGTTGACGGTCGAACGGTCAGAACCGAGCCGTGCTTGGACCACGCCGAGCCGAGCTGAGGTAGGGTTCTGTACTTCCCGGTGAGGGGGTTACACACACGAGCGCCTTTTGGTGGGCGTTGTT
Organism: Craterostigma plantagineum; assembly: GCA_027422505.1. Classification (NCBI taxonomy): domain Eukaryota; kingdom Viridiplantae; phylum Streptophyta; class Magnoliopsida; order Lamiales; family Linderniaceae; genus Craterostigma; species Craterostigma plantagineum. Next base: position 39,973 of record JAPQWV010003374.1, read on the forward strand.
CTGCTGCTGAGGGTAGAATTGACATTTTTACCGACGCCGTTGCTTGCCCAGAGGTAGAGAAGGCCCCTCGACGAGGTAATTGGGAGCAACGACGTGTACGGAAGGAAATCGAGGTTGAATCTGAGCCATCGATTCGAACAGGCGTCGAAGGCGTGGAGCGTCGTCGGCGGCTGAGGAGGCGACGAAGACGCGTGGCGGCTGTGGGAGGAGGACGACGGCTTGAGGGCTAATAGGCGGAGGGAGAGCTCGGCGTTGAGGTTCTGAGGCGAGGAGATGAGAGCGTGGAGAGATCTGCAGACGCATCGGACGTGGCGATTTGAGGCAGCGACAGGTGTCGGAAGATCTGGAGAAGCGTGTCCTGCGGGAGGAGGTTCAACGGCGAAGATTCCATGTCGGCCGCGAAAGAAGGCGGATTTCTTCGCCGCCGGCGAGCTCGAAGTGGAGAGAAGAGTGTGGTGGTGGTGATTTAACGGAGAGATTGAGAGTTGACTGTTCTTGGAGTTATTTCACAAATGGAGATCATTTCAATGACTGCTTTACGTAAATACTTAATATTTATTTTGTAATCAGCTGTTGTTTGTATTATAATTTGACAGCGACGGTGATTTTAATTGGTGAATCTACTGAAAGTAAAAAATTTCAAGTACATCTCAACAAAATTTTTTTACAGTTCCACTTGACGTACCTTTTTATATGAGTATTGCGTACCACGTCACGCGTTTATATGGTACCCATATATGGTACTTGTGTTCTATAGATACATTAATGTGTTATACGATGTACCATTTTCCACTATATTATGTACCACAATACGTTTCTTTATGGTACCTAAATGTGTTCCACGACGTACTTGCGCGGAACAGGTACCAATGTGCAAAAAATTCATTATATATGATTTTTTATATAAATGAATATTTTTTATATTCTCTATTTTATATGTTTCTGTATATTGCCTTTTTAATTTAGATTATTTATGTAACTTAACATATGAAAAAAATACCATTGTTGGACTTCTCAGTTCTCACTAAAGCCCAAATAGACTAGTGTTGTCAGCCCATTAAGGCCAACTTTTGATGGCCCATTGAATATGAAAATCAAAGCCTTTTGTCTACTAGGCGAATATTCAAATCGGCCAACTAGGTGCCACGTCACGTGGGTAGCCCAAGAGATACGACATGATTCCCTTGGAATTTCAAAAAGAAAAGAACAAATATTATAAATAAATAGCCTAATTTTATACGATTTTTTTTAATCTAATTGGCGTTCTGAATCTGATACATTTTAACGAATCACGTCACATCACTATCATCAAGTACGAGTCCCTCCCCACATACAATCAATACCCAAATCGTGTCGGATATTTATATAGAAAACAATTAAATCCTAATTAAATAAATAGAACGATTTCGAAAAGATAAAAGAGTACAGCTATACCATTGACCACCTCACAAGTTGTTTGTTTGGATGTAGTTAAACTTGGTAAATGATGTGAATGCAACTGTTTTTAAAATACAACAAGTTTTCATATTTCTTTTTAATGGACATGTGGCACGCATGTTAAATCTTATAATCAATATAATATTTTTTTATCACAGAGTTAGTAAGGTCAGAAATCACGTTGTAAATAATAAGAAGGGAATTTCTTTATTATCAAGAGCTAGCTAGCTTAGCTGCGTGTTAGCTCAAGGAATTTATTATAAATAGGATCAAATGCTAACCTCTGACTTAATCCTTGCGACTCAGTCATCAAATCATTCGGAGATTTCTCACCATTTGCATTTCTCTTCCCATATTTTGCGTTGCTTAAATTCGTATCATCTGAAGTTCATCTGCGAAAAAAACCCAGCTTTTCTTCAGGTAGATTCTTTGCTCGACTCATCGACTATCGTTAGACATGGTTGGGAGCGGAGTGAAGGTGACCGAAACGACGTCGTTCAACGGATCCTTCGAAGAAGGCAAGTCGTCTTCTCCGTCAATGCAGCGTTGCTCGAACCCAGCAGCTACGGCGCCGCCGGGAGAAGAGGGAGATAATTTTGGGTAAGAACGTGCACACCACGTGCTTTGAGGTGACCGAGCCCGACGCCGACGACGAGCACACCGCGATAAAGAGGCGTACATTGCCGGCGTTCTAGCCAAGTACAGAAGGACCTCCTCGAAGGACCAAGCACCATTTAGGTCTGACTTTTTTTCGCATTAACTTTTCTTTGGAAATGTAGACAAGGATTGCTTATTACTGTTTCTGTATGACAGGGTTCCTTATAATCTTGATTTCGATTACGGAGCACTCGCGCAGT